>NQII01006595.1:17323-104607 GCA_002778355.1 Clitarchus hookeri
GGGGGGGGGGTGAATATGACTGTGGTGCCATCTAGTAGGTGGTTTGGAAGTATTTACAAATCAGTTGGCAATGCGCTCTGGGTGACATTGATTTCATGTCTAAAAATTATCGTTACATATCTGTTTCAGTTCTTTTTCACGTTGAAAGAAATGCATATTGGAAACGGAAATAGAAAACAGAAAGTACATTTCGGTCGTGAAAAATTTCTAAAATGCATTTGTAAGTAAACACCGCTCAAAAATATTGACCAATTTTCAAATGACAACTCTGCGACTGAACCTCTGCGCTCTGTGTGGAAGCCTGAGCAGACGGCGTCTTTAAGGTGAGTTAAAACATGGTGCTTTTATAAATCTGACGTTTTGAACCTATCAAAGCTATCCTCTAAAACACCTTTTTAAAAAAATTATATTCCCGTCTGGTAAAAATACTTTAAACTATTCCAATTCCTATTTTCCCCCGATATGATCGAAACACCAGCTTCCCAGTCCACACCATAATATAATTTGATGTGATGCAAGTCCTTAGCTTGCCTGATAAAACAATAGTCATAAACGATTCCCATTGAATATCTATAAAGATTCTGGAGGCAGACACAAAAAGTAAGCTGCGCTAACACCAACAGTATTGAACCATGTAAATATATGAGTAAACATTTGAAAAATAAATTGTGAAATTTATTAATTTTATAATTAAGGAAGGTGAAGTTTGGAAAAATATTTCGATTTTGTATAAAACATTTCTTTTTATAAACTGCAGAAACTGTTGGACAGGTTACAGCCTCATTTTCCACAGTCAAACTGCGAGTAGTAATCTAATATCTGCTGACGCGTACGGCGCAGCAGTTTTGTGCTTGGTGTGGTAGACACAGCACAACATTCATGTCCCCTGATTTTTTGCAAGTTTTCGAGTCCTGGTGTCTGTGCGTTTTCTACGATTTTATATTCGGACGGATTTCTATTAATCATTGTATGATTTCACTTCTGGCTTCCAGTAGCATAGCGCAATATCATTGTTTGGGAATGCTGAGTGGTACAGGTCCTGACTGAAACTAGTACAGTGGAGTTATTAACTGCTCCTTAAAATTACCAGATGATGGTAAGGTGTAATAAAGCCCACAGACAAAACAGTTTTACAACTTCGTGTTTGCAGCACGAGGACATTATTGCAAATGATTTTGCTTACGTTAAGTGTTACCATGAAACCGGCACAAATCACAGACAGCAGATAGACACAAGAAAGTTGACACGTTTGTTGTTATCTTCCTGTACGCTGGTATCGTGCGCACCTGAATAGCGGCTGGCCTGAGCAACTTGTTCTTTACCACACTCCCCGACGTATTTCCTAAATATACCAGGAACAAACACCAGGCTAGGCGGGCGTCTGGAATCAGGATACTCAGAAATAACACAAAGAGGAAACAGTATACTCGGCTCCTGGTGTCGTGTGGAGAACACAACTGTTGCAAAACGTAAAAGACTTTTTGAAGCTTAAATATGCAGATTTGTCAATAAAAAACTTTTCAGTTAAGGCCGGCAATTTGGGCGTCTTATGACGCTATACTTCTGATGTCTACATGGAAATGGTGCATTTGCACTTTTACAAGAAAATTTCAAATGAAAAACGCAGAGGCCTCGCCATCAAGAGGAAAGTCTCAGCGAGGCCGGGGACGCTAGTGGTGTCGCTTCAGGCGTGCGAGCTGCGATGAGACTCCGCTCTAGATAAGGCCGGCACTGCTCACGAAGAATACTTCCCGACGTCGCGACGTTCCTCCGCTCTAGATAAGGACGTCACTGCTCACGAAGAAGACTTCCTGATTCCGCGACGAGCCTCCGCTCTAGATAAGACCGTCACTGCTCTCGAAGAAGACTTCCCGATGCCACGACGTGCTTCTGCACAAGATAAGGGCGTCACAGCTCACGAAGAAGACTTCCAGAAACCGCGACGTGCCTCTGCTCTAGATAAGACCGTCACTGCTCACAAAAGTGTTTTCCCGATGCCGCGACATGCCCCTGCTCTAGATAAGGCCGTCACTGCTCACGAAGAAGACTTCCCGATGCCACGACGTGCTTCTGCACAAGATAAGGGCGTCACAGCTCACGAAGAAGACTTCCCGACTCCACGACGTGCCTCTGCCCTAGATAAAGCCATCACTGCTCACGAAGAAGACTTCCAGAAGCCGCGACGTGCCTCTGCTCTAGATAAGACCGTCACTGCTCACGAAAGTGTTTTCCCGATGCCGCGACGTGCCTCTGCTCTAGATAAGGCCGTCACTTCTCACGAAGAAGACTTCCCGACTCCGCGATGAGCCTCTGCTCTAGATAAGACCGTCACTGCTCACGAAGAAGACTTCCTGATGACGCGAAGTGCCTCTGATCGAGACAAGACCGTCACTGCTCTCGAAGAAGACTTCCTGATGCCGCGACGAGCCTCCGCTCTAGAAAATGCCGTCACTGCTCTCGAAGAATACTTCCCGACACCGCGACATCCTCTGCCCTAGATAAGGCCGTCACTGCTTACGAAAAAGAATTCCCGATGGCCACGATGTGCCTCTGCTCTAGAATAGGCCGTCACTGCTCACGAAGAAGACTTCCCGACTCCGCGACGTGCCTCTGCTCTAGATAAGGCCGTCACTGCTCACGAAGAAGACTTCCCGACTCCGCGACGAGCCTCTGCTCTAGATAAGGCCATCACTGCTCACGAAGAAGAATTCCCGATGCCACGACGTGCCTCTGCTCTAGATAAGGCCATCACTGTCACGAAGAAAACTTCCCGACCCCACGACGTGCTTCTGCACTAGATAAGGGCGTCACTGCTCACGAAGAAGACTTCCAGATGCCGCGACGAGCCTCTGCTCTAAATAAGACCGTTACTGCTCACAAAAAAGACTTCCCGACACCGCGACATGCCTCTGCCCTAGATAAGGCCGTCACTGCTCACGAAAAAGAATTCCCGATGCCGCGACGTGCCTCTGCTCTAGATAAGGCCGTTACTGCTCACGAAGAAGACTTCCCGACTCCGCAACGTGCCTCTGCCCTAGATAAGGCCGTCACTGCTCGCGAAGAAGAATTCCCGATGCCGCGACGTGCCTCTGCTCTAGATAAGGCCGTCAATGTCACGAAGAAGACTTCCCGATGCCACGACGTGCTTCTGCACTAGATAAGGGCGTCACTGCTCACGAAGAAGACTTCCAGATGCTACGACGTGCCTCTGCTCTAGATAAGACCATCACTGCTCACGAAAAAGAATTCCCGACTCCGCGACGAGCCTCTGCTCTAGATAAGGCCATCACTGCTCACGAAGAAGAATTCCCGATGCCACGACGTGCCTCTGCACTAGATAAGGCCATCACTGTCACGAAGAAAACTTCCCGACGCAACGACGTGCTTCTGCACTAGATAAGGGCGTCACTGCTCACGAAGAAGACTTCCAGATGCCGCGACGAGCCTCTGCTCTAAATAAGACCGTTACTGCTCACAAAAAAGACTTCCCGACACCGCGACATGCCTCTGCCCTAGATAAGGCCGTCACTGCTCACGAAAAAGAATTCCCGATGCCGCGACGTGCCTCTGCTCTAGATAAGGCCGTTACTGCTCACGAAGAAGACTTCCCGACTCCGCAACGTGCCTCTGCCCTAGATAAGGCCGTCACTGCTCGCGAAGAAGAATTCCCGATGCCGCGACGTGCCTCTGCTCTAGATAAGGCCGTCAATGTCACGAAGAAGACTTCCAGATGCTACGACGTGCCTCTGCTCTAGATAAGACCGTCACTGCTCACGAAAAAGAATTCCCGACTCCGCGACGAGCCTCTGCTCTAGATAAGGCCATCACTGCTCACGAAGAAGAATTCCCGATGCCACGACGTGCCTCTGCACTAGATAAGGCCGTCACTGTCACGAAGAAAACTTCCCGACGCAACGACGTGCTTCTGCACTAGATAAGGGCGTCACTGCTCACGAAGAAGTCTTCCAGATGCCGCGACGTGCCTCTGCTCTAGATAAGACCCTTACTGCTCACGAAGAAGTCTTCCCGATGCCGCGACTTCCCTTTGCTCTAGATAAGGCCGTCACTGCTCACGAAGAAGACATCTTGATGCCGTGGCAAGCCTCCGCTCTAGATAAGGCGTCACTGCTCACGAAGAAGTCGTCCCGATGCCGCGACGAGCCTCCGCTCTAGATAAGGCCGTCACTGTCACGAAGAAGACTTCACGACTCAGTGACGAGCCTCCGCTCTAGACAAGGCCATCACTGATCTCGAAGAATACTTCCCGACGCCGCGACATGCCATTGGTCTTGATAAGGCTGCCACTGCTCACGAAGAAGACTTCCCGACTCCGCGACGAGCCTCTGCTCTAGATAAGGCGTCACTGCTCACGAAGAAGAATTCCTGATGCCGCGACGTGCCTCTGGTCTAGATAAGGCCGTCACTGCTCACGAGGAAGACTTCCTGATGCCGCGACGTGTCTCTGCTCTAGATAAGACCGTCACAGCTAACGAAGAAGACTTCCTGATGCCGCTGCGAGCTTCTGCTCAAGATAAGCCCGTCACTGCTCACGAAGAAGACTGCCCGACTCCGCGATGAGCCTCCGCTCTAGATAAGACCGTCACTGCTCACGAAGTAGACTTCCTGATGCCGCGACATGCCTCTGCTATAGATAAGGCCGTCACTGCTCACGGAGAAGACTTCCTGATGCCGCGACGAGCCTCCGCTCTAGATAAGGCCATCACTGCTCACGAAGAAGCCTTCCCGACTCCGCGACGATCCTCCGCTCTAGATAAGGCCGTCACTGCTCACGTAGAAGAAGACTTCCCGATGCCTCGACGTGATTTCGCTCTATAATAATTCGACTTATATTCGTATCTTGTATCCTTCCGCCAATGGAAAATTTACATTCACATGAGCCTGATCTCTTTGTTCATGCGTCTGTCAGGTGAAACTCAGGAAATGTTAGAAAAGTAAATATAATACAAATTTCACAATTCTTACTCTTATGTGCATTAAACAAAAACAGAAAGCCAAATAATTAATTTTAAGTATTTGCAAATGCTTCCATAACATTTTTAGTTCAACTTTAGAAAATGGACAACTTCCCCTGCATCGTTACCAACTTTACTGGGCACATGCCAGTCAGTTTGCCCGTTGAATATATGCAAGGTAGGGAAAGTGATATTTGTCGAAGGTTGTTTTCAAAAGTGCTCATTTACCGAAAAAAAGTTATACCTACAGGCAAGGCCGTCCGACCACAAGGCGACCATGTCACGCCCCACACATTCACCAGGCACCGGCGAACAGCAAGATGTCACCCCCCGAGCTCTTTGCTTAACTGTCGAACGCACTTCGTACGAAGACTAGCTTATTCCTAGTATTCCTCCAACGAAATCTATAATATTTTTTTCTAGGGTCTAACTCTACCTTGTGACAATGTGAGATCTGGTCTGCGCCGAGGTATTCAGCGTCGTTTACGGGTGATGTGAGGAAGACATAGATGATGTAGACCGATCTCGCTGACTGCGCACAACAATCTCAGTGTCTCAACATTGAACTTCTTTTTTGCCAGCACGACTAGCGAAAGCGGCGTGGATTGGATTTGAGGTTAGAACACTGTTTAGTAAACAAGTGCTTTGAAATTTTTGTATGCTTCCTCTAACCATTTTCAATGCAGTTAGATTAAATTCAAATCAGTGGAAGTATTTTATCCGTGTTTGTCTTTTGAAAATTAAGATGTAAACAAACACGCTCATCGCTGTTGACCATATGACGTTGACCGCAGTGTTGGTTTGGGGTGGGTCATTGTTGGATACATGCGCAGAAGACGAATAAGCTGCCTACCTCATCTTTAGTCTATGGAGAAAGACAGGACAGCGACGTACAAACGGGCGTACCCCACTTGAGAAAATACACTGTACAAGGGGCCGCGGTGGCTGAGTGGTTGGACTGCTCGCCTCCCACCAAGGAGAACCTGGTTAAATCCCCAGCTGTGTCACTCCCAGATTTTTGCAAGTGGGAATCGTGCATGACGATGCCGTTCGTAGGCGGGTTTTTTGAGGGATATACCGTTTCCCCACCCCTGCATTCTGGCGCTGCTCCATTCTCACCTCATTTCACCCCCATAAGCACTTAAGACCTCGTTGTTAAGAGCAGTTCAAATCTCTACTTGACCAACACTGGCCAACGGCAAAGCCCGCTACACCCGGGACTGCACAGTTAACTCTCTGTCGTTAATTCAGATGAGTGTCGTTTCAATAGCTTCTCACATTGGCAAAGAAGACAAGGATATTTACTTGTAGCCTCTGTATATATTACAATCCAAAGAAGACGAATCAAACGAGAACACTGGAAGCTTATTACGACCAACCCTCACGTAAGTGCATAAAATGGTGGACTTATGTTCAAATGCACACAGCAGGTAACCCGCTAAGCAGCTTGTTGCAGCCCCGAGAGGAAGCGTATTAGTGGCCCGCTAAGTTATCATAAACTTAGCGGGCCACTAATACGCTTCCTTGCCAATTGAGAATAACATAACCGCTAATTAAAAGGGAAGTTTTTTAAAGGCTGGTTTAACACCGATGAGGTTATATATATAGTAAACATCTAGATATACCCTAATTATCGTGGGGATGAAGCCAGTTCGAAGGAGAATAAGGCTGAAAGAGAAACAGAGGAGAACGCCAATAGGGAGTTAGTTTCCGCAAAGGTCTCCGCAAGCATGATGATTTCGTACAGTGTTTACAACAATGGTACGGCTGCAGTAACCGCTGAAACAAAAAAATTCGTAAATGAGTTATTCCATAGGAAAGTATAACTCCTTTATCAGCTACGTTACTGCTTATAGTGATGTCTTAAATTCACATTGGAACATAAGTTAACGAAATTTTAGTTGTGAGCAAAAAGCATCTCATTTAAAAATAATGAAAAATTGTATTTCACATTTGCACACAAATATAGAATTATTTTTTTTAATCTAGGCTATACGATATACTCTTAATATAACTCAACCTCTCATTTGGCGTCTTTAAAATTATTTTAGAATAATCATTTTTCAGACTTCCGAAATAATTGTAATGCGTTTCTTTCACTTTTCATTAACAGTCTGTTTCGATTCCATTGCATACATGTGTCACAGTTACAATTTTTTTTTTGAAATTTATCTACACGGTTATCAACTAACTCATTGATCTCTTTCCGTTGAGCTCACAGTTGTTTTTTTTTGCAACTAAATTATTTATGAAACGAATTTGTTTTTATGTTACGGTGAATTGTTATTTCATATTATTTAGTTATGAAGTATTTAACCTTAAAAATACTTTCTTTTCAGAGAAATGAGATCATATTGTAGATTACGTGTTTATATTTGTATACATAGCTTTAATATTAAAATTTAATATAAATTTTGTCATGGTTATTTGTTAAAAATGTGTTAAAATGATAAATGAAATAGTTATTATATTACGTTCAACTACTCAAAAAGCTACAAATATCAAAACGTATGCTAACAAACTGACGTTACAGCCCAGTCGTTGAGCGATTTTTTAAAATTAATTTCCCTGCAAAGAATCGAACCAACGCCAAACTGGTTACGATAGGAAAGGAGAGAATAATATGTGAAACTTTATGTTAGTCTTTAACAGATTAAGTCTACAGGATTTGTTGATTTAATTTCGTAATTGGTTTTCTCTCTCTCACTTATAATACACAGGTAATCAAAAACACATTTTTTTTGGTGTCAACTTATTATTTTTTGGCGTTTATACTCACAACTTACTAATTTTCTTGTGTTTCCAGCCATTTTTGATGGGATTTTCTTCTCACTACCAAGGACCATAGAAAAATCATCGATGACTTAAATTTTGAAAGTTGTGTTCCTTTTATTTGCGTGTAAAATTATGCCTGCACTACCTATTGTAAAATGTTATTCCAGGTAAATAAAACAATCAATTATAAGTTTTATTTTGACAGCAGATCGCCTTAAAGTTTACATCTTCAAATATTTTAATCTTAAAAATGACAACTGACAACATGCGTAAAATTGATCAGTTTGAGAGGAATGTAACACTAAGATTTCGTTTTTTATTTCTCTGTTCCAATGATGGTTTCTTCATAGAAGAGTTAAGATTCGTGGGTGTGTAGCAATACAACGGTACAGTTAAATCTGAGTTTGGAAAAAATTTTGTTAGTTCAGAACGACGACCAACGCACAAAGATCACGAACATAAAAGTCGTAACTGCTAAAAGTGGTTAAGATTTTTTGTTCCTGGTTTATAACTGCAATGTTATTTGCCCATATTCTTGCATATTTTTGTCTCGCTTTATGCGATCCTCTGTCGTATGGGTTAAGTCTCTGGTCTTGAACATTTTTGGTCCCGTAGAGTGCTCCACCCTGCTGCAACTTCGTGCAGACAAAATCTTCTCTGAAACTTTGAGTGCACTTGCGTCATCAATTAGAGCTTTAAAGATCGTGCACGATATGACGTCATGCTATTTTAACGACTAAGCTGCACCAACTACTCTTCGCGCGCGCCAGGTCGATAGCGCAGAGGTCCGGAACCCGTCGATATTCAGGAGTCTCGTCATATTCGGCCCTTCTTTGCATAACCGTGTCACTTAAAATCCGAACTGGAACCAACGAACGCCGTATTAAATATGTAACTGAATAATGCAAACGCTACTTTTTGAATACACGTCAAACGTATTCACTATTGCCTAATTAAACTGTTTCTTCGAACAGTCACCACCGCAGAGATTTTTGTGTCTGAAAAATATTGTAATAGGTTATTTACGGTAAGTTGGCCATTACTATCATTTGGAGTAATGGCCAATTAATACACACATATATATATATATATATATATATATATATANCTTCAAACGTATTCACTATTGCCTAATTAAACTGTTTCTTCGAACAGTCACCACCGCAGAGATTTTTGTGTCTGAAAAATATTGTAATAGGTTATTTACGGTAAGTTGGCCATTACTATCATTTGGAGTAATGGCCAATTAATACACACACACACACACATATATATATATATATATATATATTAGCCTTAGACGTACACGCTCGAGTGCAGTGGAACATACTCACTGTGTTTATTACTTACATGGCAATATTTATTTTAAAATGTGGTTAAATTATAAAATATGGCTGAAATGAAAAAAAATAACCAGAGCCTCAAAAGTGCTCACTTTACGGTGAACAGCCTATACAAAACACAAACCCACAAAAATTAAGCGAAAATAAAAGAAATCCACACGTGGTTCTCGCCTGAGGCAGGGGGTCTCAGTTGATAAGGTGAGACTGGCGCTAAGCGGAGCCGGCTGTCATACCCGAGGGACAGGGCTGTCGCTCTAGCTAGCCCGAAGAATTAACGAGGTCAGACAATATGGGGGTTAGCCGTTGTGGAGTTGCGGTGGGGGAGGAACCGGGAGAGCCAAGAGAAAACCCCCACACCACTGCAGTATCCGCCACACTCCTCATATAAGAACCTCCCATCCAAAAATTTCCCACCCACGGGGCCTGGGATCGAACTGGGGACCTCAAAAGAGAGAGATCAGTGACCAAATAACTGAGCCAACCGTGCGGGGGCCGCGGTCGTGTAGTGGTTAGACTACTCGCCTGCCAACTAGGTGAGCCGGGTTCGATTCCCGGTGGGGTCGCTCCCGGATTTTCGCATGTAGGAATCGTGCCGGACGATGCCTCTGGTCGGCAGGTTGTACATACATACATACAATCAGGGTGTATCTAAACTAGTGCAATAAACTTTGGGAGCTGATTCCTGGGATCAAAACAAGCAAAAAATGTTTCTATGAATATATGTCCTACAACGTATTGTTATTGAGTTACAGGACCTACATTAGCCNGAATCGTGCCGGACGATGCCTCTGGTCGGCAGGTTGTACATACATACATACAATCAGGGTGTATCTAAACTAGTGTAATAAACTTTGGGAGGTGATTCCTGGGATAAAAACAAGCAAAAAATGTTTCTATGAATATATGTCCTACAACGTATTGTTATTGAGTTACAGGACCTACATTAGCCNAAAACAAGCAAAAAATGTTTCTATGAATATATGTCCTACAACGTATTGTTATTGAGTTACAGGACCTACATTAGCCAAATCACAGGCGGTGCTCGAAGCGTCCGCCAGGGGCAGCAATGCATGCGTGGCAACGCCTCTTCACGGACTGGTGAAGCCGCTGCAAGATACCTGAGTCATGTCGAGCAGATGCACAGGTCGTTATTGATACGCTGTTACAAGTCGTCGATGTCGTTAACCGGCGTAGCATACACCACACTTTTCATTTAGATTAAGGTCAGGAGACCGGGCAGGCCAGTGAACTGGACAGCGACGCATGATCTATCGTAACAACACATTAAGGGGTGGTAGTGATACATATTACCACAATGCGAAATGCCTGTAACTAAATNCATGATCTATCGTAACAACACATTAAGGGGTGGTAGTGATACATATTACCACAATGCGAAATGCCTGTAACTAAATAACAACGCTTTGTAGGACATATGTTCACATCACCATTTTTGCTTGTTTTGATACCAGGAATCACCTCCCGAAGTTTGTTACAACGAGACACTGTACCCCTAAATGTGTTTCCGTTGCTCGTGTGTTTGATTGCTCGTTTTTTTTTGTCTCATGTGTGTGTGTGTGTGTGTGTGGGTTTTCTATTGACAAGGAAACAGCTTTTCCTAATTATCTGTCTGTGGTGTTGTNTGTGTGTGTGTGTGTGTGTGTGGGTTTTCTATTGACAAGGAAACAGCTTTTCCTAATTATCTGTCTGTGGTGTTGTAAGCGGTATTTTTCGTTTTTTTGTCTTGCTGAGTTCTGTGTGTGTGCGATTTTTATTTGGTATAATGGTCGGTAATGGACACAGTCCCAATCATACCAACGTAGTAATAACATTAACTCACTATTGCCATTAAACTTCAAAGATAAAAACAGAATTACCAGTTTAATATTCGTTCCCTTAACTACGACTTGTAACTCAATTGAAAAAACACACTTGTGCCTTGGGTCGTAAGTGATTCGAAAGAACGTTATACACCTTTAAATTTGGATACGAAGCGCTAGTTTACATTATATATTACGGACAGAATGTAAGGTCCAATTTAGTGTCTAAGACCAGCCCCAAACTAATTTATATCAGGTGAAGAATATACAAGTGGAGACGTAATAAGCACCCATTAATTGCATTATGCGCTTAGACTTGGCGAACGAAACTGCTAGGTGTTAAGTCTTAGATAATACTGAGGAAATAAAAANAATTGCATTATGCGCTTAGACTTGGCGAACGAAACTGCTAGGTGTTAAGTCTTAGATAATACTGAGGAAATAAAACTAGTAAAAGGGAAGTGCGTTTTTATTGCAGTAGCTTACAACAACCAAAACGAATATTTAGGATTTAAAATTTATGAGATGGTACTTTCCCCCAGTCGTAGTCAAATAGGGCAAACTCATCAAGGTGCTACACTACNGGATTTAAAATTTATGAGATGGTACTTTCCCCCAGTCGTAGTCAAATAGGGCAAACTCATCAAGGTGCTACACTACGTATTGCGCCACAACACTTGGTAGGACAGGGACATCACCGATATCATTTTATAAATATTACGTGTTAAGTTATTGCGCGGCAGCGTTCAATGCTTTATGCTTTAAATTCGTTATTTAAAAATAATTAGCCTTTTGTAAAACCTATAGTACGAATCCTGCAGTTTCTGAACTGGTAGAGTTTACCTATGCGGGGCAGTTGGTTGTAACGGTTATCTTAAGATACGCAGTGTTTCTTGTTCAAATACCTTCTAGGGCACGGATGTACGTGCAGTTTTCAGTAGTATTTGTTTAGTTTGTAAGCCAGTCCGATCAGCCTCCTAACGTAAAGTAAGAACATTAAAAAGGATTAGTGTATTTAATACATCTCGTTTTATGCGATTCAGTCGACCAGGAAACATCTTATCTGTTAAAATAAACCGCATATTAGATCCAGGGATTCAAATAACGTGGTATACATAAATAATCTCAGCGATCTTGAACAGTTAGTCTGCAGAATTTAACGGCTATATAATAGTCGTTTTATATTTGTAAAATAATATATCACGGATTCAGAACCGTAATATAAACTTGTTGGAAATTAATCAAAGAATTAGCAACTAGTTTCTTTAAACACGATAGTTACAAACGATTTAACTCGGATATAAAATTTATATAACGTAAGGTTTGAATTAGAGGCTTATACATACTACGTATTAATAAATGGCTCTAACTTGGATACAAATGTGTAAGTTCTAGATAAATTGCTCGATGAAGACGCACGGAATTTGCAAACAGCCAAGTCTTGTGCTTTCCATCTCCAGAGTTACACAAAACTACACTGAAGAGCCAAAAAAACTGATATAGGCATGCGTATGCAAATAACAGAGGTATGGAACCAATCAGAGTAACGCGATACGGTCGGCAGCTAGATCGGTTACTGCTGCTGAAATGGCAGGTTATCAAGATTTAAGTGAGTTTTAACGTGGTGTCATGGTCGGCGCACGAGAGATGGGACATAGCATCTCCGAGGTAGCGATAAAATTTGGATGTTCTAGTACGACCATTTCACGAGTGTACCGTGAATATCGGGAATCCGGTAAAACATCACATGAAGCTGTAGCGACGCCGCGGAAAAAGATCGTGAAAGATCGGAACAAACGACGACTGACGAGAATCATTAAACGTGTCAGACGTGTAACCCTTTCTCAAATAGGCGCAGACTGGATTTGTGAACTACCCTGCAGGATTCATGGTGTGAGTTGCCTCCTGCATACCTCCAGACATTAGTCGAGTCCATGCCACGTCGTCTTGCNCTTCGACATCGCTGCGGCCGGAAAAAGATCGTGAAAGATCGGAACAAACGACGACTGACGAGAATCATTAAACGTTTCAGACGTGTAACCCTTTCTCAAATAGGCGCAGACTGGATTTGTGAACTGCCCTGCAGGATTCATGGTGTGAGTTGCCTCCTGCATACCTCCAGACATTAGTCGAGTCCATGCCACGTCGTCTTGCGGCACTTCTGCATGCTCGGGGGGCCTTACACGGTATTAGGCAGGTGTACCAGTTTTTTTGGCTCTTCAGTGTATATGCACCAAACCGGTTGAATGTGTTCATGTACGTGAACTGCAATTAGGTTTTAAGTACCCGACCGGTTACAAAATCATGTACGATTATTGTTTTTCATGTTTGCAGACTCTGACTTCACATACATATGATCACAAGCGCGAATATTTATTTGCTTCACACGAAAAACTGCGCAACATATACTGATGTTTCTCAGCGTCTGTTGTTTAATACAAGTTGGAAAAAAGGTCAAATCGGGAATTGAAGTCAAAAGTTTGTACTTAACCAGACTACGCAACAACTTTTGTGTTGACAGGCAGTCACTCGTATTTCCCAAAACAGAGGCACAAGGCAGAGAAGGTCAGAATTTTTACGTTTGTATTTTAATGTTCTATAATTAAAATATGATGTCCAAAAAATTGTTGTGCTGGGATTTGTCTACAACCACGCGAAGGCGAAAATGAATAAACATGGCGGATTGGGTGGAAAAAGGTTCTCGCTCTTAGGTTAACCAAAGTAAAAGACGCATGAGATGATGTATTAGCAGTGGGACGAACACGTTTCCCTTCCTTTGTTTCAAACGGTGCTCTATTTCCACCTCACTTCGTCCCTATGGACCCTGCAGGCTTCACCCAACTTGATTCGACATTAATTTTTAATAATCTGNCCTATGGACCCTGCAGGCTTCCCCCAACTTGATTCGACATTAATTTTTGATAATCCGTCAGCACGAGAGAGGAAGAATTTAATTCTATTGCAGCACTTTTCTGAAGCTAACACTGTGCTCGTGTTGTGCTTGTAGGGTAGGTGTGCCGGCCAAGAAGTTTTCTATGCAAACTGATGTATAAAGTTTGTTCAGCGTCAATTCATTTTGGGTTCACGACTGTAATATTTGTCGCGCGTTTACGTACTCTGTACCGGGATATTTTAAGTATATAGTAGTCCATTCACTGTTATTTCCAACTTTTCTTGAGCCATGCTAAAGTTCTACTTCCAGGATACTTCTCCGCCTCATGCAGACAAAGCTTAAGTATGTCTAGAAAATTACACCAAAGGGCAGCACACCACAATTGTGCGTATTCAGTTCAATAATATTTTGCATGAGAACTATTCTCCCCGTTTTTATTCATATTAATTATGGGCACTGAGTTTCCGAATACCCTACATAAACAAGGTATATACAGTACATGTTACGCTATCTTTCATATTTAGTGTGATGTCCCTTTNTAGAAAATTACACCAAAGGGCAGCACACCACAATTGTGCGTATTCAGTTCAATAATATTTTGCATGAGAACTATTTGTTACCAGGCATTACCAACACATCTAATTTCTCCCCGTTTTTATTCATATTAATTATGGGCACTGAGGTTCCGAATACCCTACATAAACAAGGTATATACAGTACATGTTACGCTATCTTTCATATTTAGTGTGATGTCCCTTTTTAATTTGTGATTGCAGTACTCAGCGGTATTGTCTATGGAATTTGGGCTCTCTTCGGTTGTCACAGAGTTCGTTGATTGGAAAAAAGTTTGTTAATATTGCCGACCGAAAAAGTAACGTAACATTCATTTGTGCTGTATTTCCAGTTCCATTGCACTCGCGAGTGATAGTTTCATTAAATTTTACTCCGGATATTATATTCGGCTTCGACCAGTATAATTGTTTCCATTGGTTATTTGCGCATTCGACTGAGTGCCGGAAGATAATTTTTTTAAGAANCACTCGCGAGTGATAGTTTCATTAAATTTTACTCCGGATATTATATTCGGCTTCGACCAGTATAATTGTTTCCATTGGTTATTTGCGCATTCGACTGAGTGCCGGAAGATAATTTTTTTAAGAAGTTGTAAAAGTGAACTTTCGTCGAATCTTTTAACTCTCATTTTAAAAGGTAAATAACAANGATAATTTTTTTAAGAAGTTGTAAAAGTGAACTTTCGTCGAATCTTTTAACTCTCATTTTAAAAGGTAAATAACAATGCTTAAGGAGCCCAAATCTATAAACTGGAGAACTGGACTGTCAACATGCAAAGTAAAATGTTCAAAAGTTAATTAAATCATTTAAATTTGGCAAAAACTATTTTTCTTCTCTTTACGTTATTTATTACACCTTCACACTGGACCATTTTACTAGTTAGAAATAGACACTTCCCCGCCAAAGGGTTGGGGATGGGGACGAGGGAACTAGCCGACCACCATCTTCGATGATGTCACACGACAACCTTCTCCTCTTTCATTCCTCGCCAGCAGCTGCCATGTTGTATTTCCCCTCCTGCTCTGTCATTACTCGCCCATGTCGGCCATCTTAGATTTCCCAAACTTTATGCTCTTGCATTCCATTAGAGGGATTANCTCTGTCATTACTCGCCCATGTCGGCCATCTTAGATTTCCCAAACTTTATGCTCTTGCATTCCATTAGAGGGATTATCTCATATTCCTTCTAGCCTCTCTCATCACCCACCACTGGGGTTTTCTCACAGTCCTTCTGGTCTCCGTCATTTTCTCATGCCCTCTCATTCTTTCCTACCTCTNACCCACCACTGGGGTTTTCTCACAGTCCTTCTGGTCTCCGTCATTTTCTCATGCCCTCTCATTCTTTCCTACCTCTCATCAGTTCTACCCCTCGGGGAGTGGGTGGGGGTTCCTCATATTCCTCCCAATTCCCCTTCCTGCTTCTCGTTCATTCTATCCCTCGGGGTTTTTTCTCATAGCTCTTCCAGTTTTCAACCCCTCTCTTGCTTTTCGCGCCCTCCTCCATCACCGTCAATGTCGTCTGCTATAGGCGGCCATCTTTAATCCCCTTACCCATCACCAGAGTGTTTGAAGTTCTACAGGTCATGGCAAGAAGTGTTGGCATCGGCGCGTCCATTTTGCGTGTTGGTTCACTAGGTGTCTGCAGAGACGCACTATCATCGGGGAGCCAGCGGAGTTCAAGTGGCAGCTGCCAGGAGCATGGTAATTATTTTAGTTGTTTGAGAACACAAAAAAACGCAGGAGTCATGCGGGATCGTTCCCACCACCCTTGAGTCGCCAGTCCGATATCTTGACCACACGACTGCCATTGCACGAGACGTGTTGGGTGACGAAATAATGTACATACTCGCATCAGCATACACACATGCCCCCAAAAAAAAATAAAAAAAAAAAAAAAAAAAAAAAAAAAAAAAANGACTGCCATTGCACGAGACGTGTTGGGTGACGAAATAATGTACATACTCGCATCAGCATACACACATGCCCAAAAAAAAAAAAAAAAAAAAAAAAAAAAATCGGCCAAGTCGCATATCTACATAAATGTTATAATGTGTACAAGTTAAACATAAAAATCAATAGTGTGAAAAAAAAAATTACCGCCATTCTAACCCTTGGCCATACATTCGAGAGCACGACTGCACTGCTGTACCTCAAACTTATCTGCATACACATGCATGGTATGGGAATTTCACTAACACTCTCGTGCATAGGAAACATAATAGGGTCTCAGTCTTCTCACCTCTTCCATTTCTAGCACCAGTCGGTCGGTAATGCTAAGATACGGGGGCCAGCAGAAGACAGCGATAAATAAGTGGGCTCCTAAGGACAGAAGTGCATGTGAGGAAGGATCATCCATGGCCTCGCCCATGGAATGGCTGACGTCGAACCCAGAACACCCACCTCGCCAGTGTTTAACAACTGCAGCATTCAATTAAGAATGCTCTATGGCAATGGCAGCTGGCTGGTCCACAGCTGTGGTGCATGTCGCTATGAATAGTAAAGCAGTGGCACACAAGATATTGCTGGCATAAAAAATGCTGGAGGCATCGGATAGCCATCCCTTGCTGCAGCTCCAAGACCATTAACGAGCGTNATATTGCTGGCATAAAAAATGCTGGAGGCATCGGATAGCCATCCCTTGCTGCAGCTCCAAGACCATTAACGAGCGCCACTGCCCCAATCTATATCTCCTGGAAGACCATTTACATACATGACCAACAACTCCACAGTAGATGCCAGGCCTTCAGAGAATTTAACAAGCAGACAAACTGAAATATTACATGCGAGGCATGAATACGAAGTAATGCACACTGNTTACATGCGAGGCATGAATACGAAGTAATGCACACTGTGCAGTGTTACAAGTCAGAAATACATTCCAGTCTCAAAGGGGAGGAGCATATGGCCATTGATGTCCATGACCAGTTGGACAGGAATTTTTCAACAAGCACCCAAACTGTGAGTGGGCACACTAAGTGTCCAGTCATCCAAATACCGTCTACTGTAACACCAGTGTGGAAATAAACACTCAGACGCGGACATGTAACACAAAGAGGGAAATGTGAGAGCGAATTCATCGTATAAGAAAAAGTACACATACATTTTTCTAAGAATATATTTATTTATACTTAAAATAAACAAATTTGTCAGTGGTACAAACAGGTACAATCACACCTCTTGCAATGCTATGTGTCCAATTACACATTAGTAAATGCCGATTGCCTTATCCATCTATTGTGTTGAGGACTGAAACCCAACCATTTCACAAAAATCTGACTGCCCTTCTGCCAAAGCACTTTTTCAACCAAATAAACGTTGGGTAACTTCGTCGGCTGGATCTCTTGTTCGTAAAAAAGTGCCTCGGATCACATCACCCTTCAAGTCGGCAAGATAATATGTCCTTGGTTCGTAATGACGAATCTTGACAATCCTGTATACGTCTGTGCTGTATTCCAGCATGCATACTTTTGCAAATGTTCCCTTCACTAGTGATATCCTGACATACTCAGCAATATTTGCCTTAGCCTCGTGCACATCCATTTTTTCGTAGCACAGAACAGTCTTCAGAAAAAAATTATCCCAGACATTCACTGGCTGCATACAGATAGTGTGGCGTACTCGATAATTGTAGGACGATACCAAGCGAGGCAGCAAGTGTAGCCACTTGCTACTGCTCAGAGATGAAAATTCTCGCCACATGTCAGTTTTAATTGTACAGTTAAACCATTCCCCGATGGGGGCCTTCTTTTTGACATAAGAACTGCAGTGATTAATATTATTCACAACCATTAGCGAATGGAAGGCAGAATTGTAGTATTCTCTGCCAAGATCTATGTGTAAATTCAAAGACGATCCCCTATCTCGCAAAACAGTCTTAATTGCATTGCTCACATCGAGGCCAAGTTTACTCGAACTGGTATTGCCCATGCCTATTTTATGAAACAATTTATTACTGTCAATATGCATCTGTAGCACTTACTAACAGCAGCATACATGATCATTTCAACTAGGTCGGCATGGTACAGATCTCGGCGCAAAGATGAGGACTTTCCATCTGGGATAATTATGGCGCTCGGCAGCGATCTGCGCACGAGACATTATCTTCAGTATATGTACCCACCTTCATTCAATTCTTCTAATATATTCACAATCTTTTTCATGTGGGAATTATTACCAGCATACTGAGTTGAAATTAGTAGCTGTAGACATGATACAAGCTCATTGACAACGTCGCAGAATACATACTCGAGCTGGTTGCCTCCATCAAGCTTCGAAGTCAGACCTGAGCTGCTCGCTGAGCTGACTTCTGGAAACAGTTTAGCAAAAATGCCGAATTTAGGATGAGTCTCATTCTTATAAGCATTGCTGGAAGATTCATTGTCTGCCAAATATGCACTCATGAGGCTAAGCAAGCACTTGTACTGGCGAAGATCCTCGCACGAGTATCCTCGGGGCTCGCATTTAAACAGCAATTCATAGAGGCATGGAGATGCCCGGATTGCTTCATTATCAGTACGTAGAAATTCGTTGGACAGAAAAAAAAATTGTTTGTTCCCCAAGAACCATTTCTTATTGCATCTATAAACACCATACGTTCCATCGTTAAACATCGTTGCGTACAAATACAGGTAGTGGCGAACTGCTGTAGTGCGCAAAGTAGATCTGTCTTTTTTATGCATTAATGCAGCCAAAGGCAAATCGTCCTCTTCAACAGTCGAGGCATCTTCTGGATGAAAGTATCTTACGCTTCCTCCCTCTCCTGGGTTCGAAGTCCAGTTCAGTCTTCATTTCAGCAGGGGGAACAGTTTGTTGTATATTATCTAGCCGATATGTTATCGGTCTGAAAGCANCAGTTCAGTCTTCATTTCAGCAGGGGGAACAGTTTGTTGTATATTATCTAGCCGATATGTTATCGGTCTGAAAGCATATCGCGCTCCATGCGCGCACACCTAGTCAGCAAATACTTATTGCACTCACTTTCGATTATGCGATGTAAATCCTCGATGGTAGTTGCCATTGTACTAAAAGCAAAAGTGGAATGGTCATGGTATATATTTAGGGGATGACTCCATACACATGTACGATGAGCTTTGTAAAATTGTCTTCAGACTTGGAGATTTGCTGGATGACTGCATCTCGCATGTGCTGACAATGTGTCCATTTATAGTCGCTTGTGCGCAAGTAAGATAGTAAACGAACAATCCTGCGATGTATAAGCTCTTCAACATCCACGAGCATCACACCCAAACCTTTGGCCCGTGCTTATAACTCATCGGTCATGCTAGTAATAACTCTCTTAGCTATTATTTCTCCGAAAGCACTGTGTTTCGATTCCAAATTGACTACAGCCTCTAGCGGCATACTTTCCAGCTTGCTTGCACCTTCGTTCGACACATTAAGGTGCTCGTCTAATTTAGCAGACAGGGCAGTAAGAAACTTGTTTTCAACTCGCTCGCCTACAGCATCGAGCTTCGTCTCCACAGCCGATAAATTGTCTCCTAAACCAGATAGTTTGAGCACAATGTCAGTCAATGTATGAATTTGAGCAGACATCGTACTGACAGCACTGAGGTTCGATTCCATGTCGGATACAGCCTCTAGCTGCTTATTTAGAGCGACCAGCTTGCTCGCACCCTCGGTCGACACATTAATGTGTTCATCTAGTTTAGCAGACAGGGCAGTAAGAACCCTGCTGTCAACTCGCTCGCCTAAGTCATCGAGCTTCGTATCCACAGCTGAGAGCTTACCTACTAAAGTAGCTAGTTTGTTTACATTATCAGTCAATGTATGAATTTGAGCATCCATCTTACCCACNTATGAATTTGAGCATCAATCTTACCCACTAAAGTAGCTAGTTTGTTCACATTGTCAGTCAATGTATGAATTTGTGCATCCATCTTAGCAGACGTTGCATTGGCGTTGCTGAATAAATGTTCTTCTATGGCCCTGAGTACATCGCCATAAGCAAAAGTAGTTAGTTTGGACACACTCTCTATCAATGAACCAAGCTGCACATCCATGTTATTGACCAGTACATTCGTATCGAAGAGACTGCCTTCGAAGATGTCGAGCTTCCCGCCTAAAGCAGATAGTTTGTGCACATCATCAGTCAATGCATGTAATTTAGTAGTCACAGCTACATGAACCCTGCTGGCTATTCGCTCGCCCACACAGTTGAGTTTCGTCTCTAAAGCAGAGAGCCGAGTCATACTGGCCGTAAGTGCGCGAAGATGCATCTCGGTGTTAGCAGATGTGGCCTGCAGTACTGCCAACGGTTGCAAAGCCTCTGAAGTGACACTGCGGACAAAGGACACATTAGCTGCATCGCTGTCATATTTCGACCCTCCGAGATTCTTGGCCCATTTCCTTCCGAATATGCAGTTACCATCGTCAGTAGATGTAATACAGCTGTATATCGTAAGCTTCAAGCTATCATGGACGAACTTGAATTCGGTGTAGCTCATAGTTCACTGATGTTGCGATAATGAACTGATCGAATCCCCTACAGTACCTTCCCTTATGAGGCGGAAAATCCTTAGCTATCACAAGGAAACCGTGATGTTATCGNGATCGAATCCCCTACAGTACCTTCCCTTATGAGGCGGAAAATCCTTAGCTATCACAAGGAAACCGTGATGTTATCGCAAGCAGCATGAGAAAAAACTTTTAAATCTGTCAAATGTCATTTCCATATTAAAATGATAGGAGTAAACATGATGTTAGTTCAGGTCATCCATGCAAAATAGAATGATGAAAGTTACATTAACACACAGAAGCTGCTTAGGCATGCATGAATAAATTTGACATGTGTAAATCGAATCCACCACTACATGGCAGCCAATGATAAAATACTGCTGCATGGTCGATTGTTTCTCNTTTGACATGTGTAAATCGAATCCACCACTACATGGCAGCCAATGATAAAATACTGCTGCATGGTCGATTGTTTCTCACATGCCACATAGTCGAAAACAAACACAGAGTTTGGCAAAGCGTCACTTGGTGGCACGATTTCTTCATTGTCGTTAAATGGAAAATAACATAGACCATCTACAGCTTGTAGTATTTGCGCTAGCCATTGGCGCTTTGGCTATTGTAGCGATTTAGAATATAGGTAAACATTCTCGAACCGAAGACTGTTGGGTTCCTTCAAAAGACTGAGAAGCCCACATGTCTTCCCACAGTTTCTTGGTACCACTATGATACCAAGCATAGTAGCTTGCAGCCGCTTCCCATGACATGGTTCACAGGAGATAGTTTATTCATCATCAGTGATGCAAACAGGAAGAGTGGTGGTCTGTGGCACAATCTCCATTGAACTGATATGTGTAAGAGTAAACTACAGGTACTTATGGTAGCAGGACCATGTTATAGACCAGGTGAGGTAGTCATTCCGAGCATCCGAGGTCAGGTGATGTGGAAGGCCAAGTTCAAGGTAGGGTGATGTGATCGGCCGCACACCGCGAAACAAACATATAAAGTAGATGTGATGGNTGGAAGGCCAAGTTCAAGGTAGGGTGATGTGATCGGCCGCACACCGCGAAACAAACATATAAAGTAGATGTGATGGTAAAGTTGTGTAAATATACCATAATGCACCATGGGAGTAAGACCAAGAGGAGATACGGACTGGTTAATATGCTGATCAATAACCTTCCTTTCGAGACACACATTCCTGGCTAAAAATACTTTAAGCCCAGTATGCGACTAGCATGGAGATTGAAGTGGGNCTTCCTTTCGAGACACACATTCCTGGCTAAAAATACTTTAAGCCCAGTATGCGACTAGCATGGAGATTGAAGTGGGCGACATCCCTGCCAATTCGTTGGACTAGGCATGCAAAGAACATGACATTGACTGTGCGACCAGTGGCACGTTGGAAGATAGGTATGCAGCCGATACCGTTCTTGCAGAAAAAGTCAAGTCGATAGCTATATCGCCCAAGTCCAAACTCGGCGAACGTTAAGCTGCCAGGGACATGCCCAAGATTATGAAAACTAAAGTCAAGAGGGGAATGTGTTTGCATGTTGGAAGGAAGAATAAACTGGAAAGACATGGAGGAAACCACGTAAAGTAGTAGGGAAGCTAGGAGGCATCTTGCCCTTCATATTGCCAGCACTCGGCATCGTTTACTGTCTTATCGGTGGAGAAAGTGGTATTGCGAGGGTGGTGAACACAGATAAGGAATAAAATAAGCAGAGAAATCAGGGTTGCGGGATTGTTTCACATTCTACCAGGACAACGACCCGAAACATAAGGTCCATAAGGTACGCATGTGGTTACTCTATAATTGCCCCCACAGTCCCAAGACATCAATGTCATTGAAAATTTGTGGTGATTGTTAAAATAAAACATCCGCAAAGATTCAATATCTAACCGAATGACCTCAAAATTGCTCTTAAAACGGGATGTGATATGATAGAGCCCTCCTATTGTGAAAGGTTGGTTCGATCTATGCCAGATAGGCTTAATGAGATGGAAATTAACAGTGGTCATCACACTAGGTATTAAATGTCCACACATGCCCTTCAACGACAGGATATATGCAGACTACCATTTTCATTGTGTTGAACATCTTGACCTCAAAATGTGTAGTTTTTTGTTGTAAATTTATGTATTCATTTGTGAAGTTATTTGCTTTTTGCATCTGTTGTATGGTGATTGCAAATAAATTTATTCACCAATACACTCAATTTCCATACCCAAAAAGACTTGTATGGCAACAATGAGATATCATTGGATAGGTATACCANTTCACCAATACACTCAATTTCCATACCCAAAAAGACTTGTATGGCAACAATGAGATATCATTGGATAGGTATACCACTGTCACTGTGAGTCATTTTATCTGGATTAATAGTTAGCCCAGCTTCCCTCAAAGCTTGAAGCACTTGTTTAATATGGCTTATGTGATCTTCAAAGGTATTTCTGTAAACACACACATCATCGATGTAAGTAAAAACCAAATCATAAATAAATTTGCCTAAAATGTGAAACAACAGCCTACTCATCGNCACACATCATCGATGTAAGTAAAAACCAAATCATAAATAAATTTGCCTAAAATGTGAAACAACAGCCTACTCATCGCCTGAGATCCTGAATGTATACCTAAAGGAAGTCTGGTCCACTGAAACAACCCCCAGAGAGTGCAAAATACTAACGACTCCTGGGGATTTGGATGTAACTTGCACTGGAGAAATGCAGAGTTCAAATTAAAAATGGCGAAATATTTAGCAGAACCCAAATGTTGAAACATCGCATGTATTACTCAAACCGGATAAAGGTCTAAATAAATGTTTTCATTCACTTTCCGGTAATCACACATAAGCGATATTGGCCAGGGTTTTTCTCAGGAAGCGAAAAGGAAGAGCTCGCATACATACTAACTGAGCCTTCCACTACACCTTGTTCTTTTAAATAATTGATAAACTTTTTAAAGACCTGAACCTTGGGAGGAGTTACCCGGTACGACAAGAAAGTAACATATTCATTGTCTCTTAGTTTTAAGACTACTGGGTATTGACTAGAATGCCTCAACTTATTAGTAATACTATCTGGAAACTCTTCCTGTACACTCTTTATTAGCCGCAATTGCACTTCCTCCTTTTGGACATAATGTATTTTCCTGATATAAATTGGATTAATTTCTAAAACAACAGAAGCCTCTGGAGACAACCCAAATCTCAAACATTGNGTATTTTCCTGATATAAATTGGATTAATTTCTAAAACAACAGAAGCCTCTGGAGACAACCCAAATCTCAAACATTTATTATTATACAACACTGCGTCTTGGCCAGAAACTCTACCCCCAAAATTACTGAATACGAGAAAGTATTCAAAATTCAAAATTGTACTTTCGACGAAAAGGACGAAATTTTAATTTTAACAGTTGCAATCGCCTTAGACTTCACAGTACCTCCATCCACCATCGAAAATGCGGTTTTACAATAGGTCGATATTTGGACAGTGCCAACAGGATTATCACGCATCAGTCGGTTATAACAATCCCGGCTCATTAAAGATTCCGACGCACCTGAATCAGTAAGTGCGGAAACGGTAATGTTCCCGACTACTTAAGGCCCAAAAATTAAAACTAGATTGTCTCTTTACATGACCTTCGTTACCGCAAAACAAATTTATCGGACGGTGCGTGCCTACTTGCCCGCTCCTCTGTTCTAGTTCACCTAAGTCACTGCTCACCGCAACTGTCGCTTCCATGTTGGTTTTTTGCTCCGGATCGATAGGCGAGCTTTTTCCTGTTTTGGGGAAATCGCTCTTGACCTTGGAACTGCTTGCAACAGTTTCATGGTCATTCTACCCGCTCTTAACACCTGCAAAATTTACTGTCTTTAAAAAAAAAATTGTCGCTGGCATGATTAGTGCGCTTACAATATTTGCATTCAGTTTTAACTTTTACGTCTTTTACGTCCCGTTTATGGCTACAGTCCCCAATAGTTAATTCTACCTGAATAACTTACTGCAAAAGTTCAGGTAGTGTGGCGGGTTTGTTAACAAACACAGAATATTTGTGATTCTCTGGTAACAAATTGAAAAAAATGATTTGTACTAAATACGCCTTATCGCAGGATAACCCCAAAATGTCTACCCAGCGTATTACCTCCTGTACACACTATTACGTGGATTCACCAACAAACTGACTGCGCTCTAAAATTTTCATTTTATACTTGGCAATCGCTACTGGCAACCCTATCAATTTCAACAGTTCATCACAAAAGCATCCAAATTCCCACTTTTGCGAAATGGCCTGGCTGACTACCCCGTGCAAACTAGCAATTATTCTAAGCAATACCACAGAGTACACTACAGTGTTAATAATTATATTTAAGGCTAAAATACTGCTTACACTAATCAACAAATTAACTATGTTATACAACGACACAACACTAACTACTAGGAATTTCTGAGCCAAAATAGGTGGGAAATGTTTTTTGGATTTTAAATAAATGAAAGGACTTACCCACATCAGCAGCACCGACGCCATATTTACGCACAAGCCCTCTAACTTTTTTCCGCAAAACTTTGATGCCATCCTCCGAAGAAAACACAACATTTGCATACGCCACATGTAGCATACTTCTCTGGATGAAGGTTTTGCTTACAAAAATCGTGCATGTTAAATTTTGAAATTTGTAAAGTTTTTTAAAAATTGTTTTACACAGTCACCCAAAATAAACCTCCAATCATGACTGACACGGGATCAGAGTTGCGCAGAGAATATATACATGCAACAGAGGGTTCTTAGTGACCATCAGACCATTCTGTCACATGTACAAAACTCGCCTCCAACTCCACAACCATGTCATCCATGAAGATTATAAAACGGAGGCGAATAAAAATGACGAAAAAAAGGTGAATCAGTAGTAGNCCACAACCATGTCATCCATGAAGATTATAAAACGGAGGCGAATAAAAATGACGAAAAAAAGGTGAATCAGTAGTAATCTTATGAAAGTCTGTTTAAGAGGGTAACTGTAGAAAGAAAAAAAATCCTTTTTTACTTTTAATAACTGCGTACTTCTCCCTTCTTTCGGTTTCCTCTGCATTAAGAAAAAAACAAATCTTTTTTCAAAATAAGTAACTCTACAAAATTTATGCAAATATTACAATTAAACATTTACATATTATAATTCCCCAGAATACTTTAAAACATATAAAATTTACGGATTATAATAAAAACGTGCCATTACAAAAAACTAATAAATACAGGAATATATACAGTTACTTAACTAGCACAATCTCCCCCATTTTACAATTTACTATATTCCCAATTTTATATGTCTCGAAGTAAGACTAAAACCCCTAGGCGTGACCTCCCCCCGAGTGTCCGCCGTCGCTTAGTTTGCCAGGGTATCTATAGCGAAGATTTCGGAACTGCCATCCACCCCTAAGCTGTGGAGAACATCCTCGAAACAGAAGCCTATCTTCGTCCAATCCAATTCAAAGGTGGTGTTGATGTCGCAAGGCGACCCCCTATCAGTCACCCTAGCCGTCACTACATTGAAGGAAACGCCGTGCGCTCAGTATAATTCCGACCTCCATCGAAACCACCAAGCACCCGAGTCGCAGAGTCTAACGTTTCTTAAGCTGCCGTTAACGGGCAATATCTTCGAAAATGTAAGTACCCATGAATGATGCGAGATAGCGTAACTCCATTACGATGTTTTTTGCTTTACAACTTAGTCAAAAGTAGTTAAATGCCTCATAAAATAATTTATTTAAGGAAGCGTTATGTTAACCTGAGTCTGAGCTACATGAGCGAGTGTAGAGATTAGGGTGGCTCTTAACAGCGAGGTCTTGGAGAGTCGATGAGAGTGATTGAGGTGAATATGGAGCAGTACCGGAATGGAAGTGGGGGAAAACGGGAGGCCCTCGAGAAAACCCGCCGTCCAGCAGCATTTTCCGGCACGATTCCCACTTGCGAAAATCGGGGAGTTACCCGGCCGGGGATTGAACCAGGTTTGCCTTGGTGGGAGGCGAGCAGACTAACCGCTCAGCCACTGCGGCCCCTCGGAGCTACGTGGTTTTGATATTGTTTAGGAAGAAAAGCAGTTCAGTGCGGGCATGCAATGCTATCATGCGCACTCGACTCCATATTCACACTACGGTTATGTACGCTGCTTTAGACGTATGTTCAGGTTATGTAATATGTCTGTTCCCCTGATTATCCTATTGTAATTAAAACGAGAACATCGCTAAGCCCAATTGATTGAACGAAAACAAAGCAGAAACGCATTTAGGCTTAAAAAAAATTTCATTCTGAGAGTTACTTGACTAACGGTTGGTAATTCGCATTCGTGTTCGTGGCAATATTAATTTTTACATTCGGTGAAATTATACAAGCAGTAATATAAATATGTTTATTAACCCGTGGACCCGAAAAAGCAGCAGAGGCATGCAACTTATAAGTCGAAATACCTGAACCGGCTAAGGAAGCAACCTTGAAGAGATCCAATATCCGAGGTTCAAAATATTACTTACGTTAATACTTTTCCCCCCGTACATTTCTATTTATGAGCGCTCGTTGCCAGATTGTAGATATCTTAGCACAAGGAAGATACTTGTGCATCTCAAATGACGTGACTTCGGTTTTATTACACCAATAGTTTTCACGGCGTAATACACGTTTAGAGCTGTACTATTTTGAAAGCATTCGGCCTTCAGCAATGTAAACTTACTGCCATCTAGAGGTCATAATTCTATAGAACTTCAGTAAAATATACTGATAGTTTAATGGTTTGATTTTACAACAGACAGACAATAATATCAACACATCCGCGCACGAAAATTTCCAGAGAATTATAGGGTATAAAATAGTATCAACCATCTGTAAATAATCATGTGTTCGTCAAAGTNGCACGAAAATTTCCAGAGAATTATAGGGTATAAAATAGTATCAACCATCTGTAAATAATCATGTGTTCGTCAAAGTGCCGCGGTAGCAACAAGGCTAGTAGACATCCCATGTAAATACCCAGTAGGCATACTACATGGCAGCATATTGCAGCTCAATGTCAGTATTTCGCATCCGATCCTCTTAACTCAAATTACAGGAGNGGCATACTACATGGCAGCATATTGCAGCTCAATGTCAGTATTTCGCATCCGATCCTCTTAACTCAAATTACAGGATATTCTTCGTTACAGACACAAGCACGTAAGAAGTTTGCTGGTACGCATTCTCTTTACGTGATGATCATAAAATCGAGTATCTTGGCTAAAATTAATGACGGACTTCGTTATNTTCTCTTTACGTGATGATCATAAAATCGAGTATCTTGGCTAAAATTAATGACGGACTTCGTTATGTCCGACGTAAAAATAATTCGGATCTAAATGTCTGCGAATGGAAAATACGTAACCCGTTTAACAGATACCAGCCTGTTTCATAATACTGTGATAAATCCGAAACGAATGAGATTGTAGTTGCAAGATAATTCCAACGACGCAGTTGCGGACACACATTTCTTTCCTGCGCAAGAAGACTCTCCAGCCGAGTAGAGGCGATTGAGGCAGAATGATGTTGCGCTCTTCGGAAGAAAAAAAAAAGACTGCCATTGTGAAGTAATATGTTCGCAGTGGTCACATTCAATAAATAAACCGACAACTGGCGCGCGGAGGAAAAAAATCAAAGAGTGCCTGCCGTTCGTTGTGTCAAAGCGTGTTCGGATTGCAGCACGCGCCCTTGGAAACGCTGAACCGTGTGCACACAGCTGTAAAGGTTGTCGCAGCAATCTCTTATACTGAATCCTCAGGATGTCAGTATTTTGCATGTGCCTCTGCACGTTTGTGGTGTTTGCATGCGCACTACTTAAGGTCAGTCACCCTATACGTGTTCAGTAACTAGGAATTCCAGTATGAAAAATTTCAGTCACGACGAACGGAAGCCACGAGATAATTCAAAGTTTTGTGAGATTACTACGCTGATCTGCCAAAGCAGCCATTGGTTATAAAGGATACTACAGCTAAAACAAAGAAGCTATAAGAGATTTTCTCTTCGTTATTAAGGGGCCTCCTTAATTGCCTTATGGGTGTAATTGTAAGCAGTTGTGGATATTCTTAAAAAAATATATGGAAGATTTTAGTGTGAATATTTATGCAGGGCAGAAATGGAAGTCGATATTTTGTTTCCCATTCATAAGTTTGGTTGTTGAAACATAGATGTCGTCGTTGAAAACTTTCAGTATGCAGTCAGCTCTGTTTACGATCTTTTATTATTCTTTAGCACAATGTTTTAAACTATAGTAACAATGCCGCAATTTTTACAAACAGGCAATTGTATTAAAACTCTACAGTCATCGCTTATAATTCTGAGGAAACAGAATTCACGCGAAGATAATTTAAGCTTTTTTCCAACGCCGTCACCAAGGCGGACCAGGTTCCATTCCCGGCGGAGTCACTCCTGGATTTTCGCACGTGGGAATCGTCCCGGACGATGCCGCCGCTGGTCGGTGGGTTTTCTCTGGCATCTGCCTTTTATCCCCAACCTTGCATTCCGGCGATGCTCCATACTCACATCGCTTCACCCTCATCGGCTGTCAAGACCTCGATGTTAAGAGCCTCCCAAATCTCTTCACTCACGATAACCATTGCTTCTCTTTCTTCGAGGATCACACACGCGCGCATACGCTTCGCCGTGGCGTGTCACTTCGAGCGCGTATACCTGGAGCGACCTTTGGCTATTGTTTGCTGAGTTTTGTTGTACAACCATGCTCTCGATCAGCTTGCGGGCCATTTCAACTGAGTTTAGCCATTTCGTAAAATTAAACCGTGTATGAATTTTATTCCAGTAACTTCCTGGTTCATTTCATAAAAGCGGCAGTGCTGTTTGGAGACAGCTGCTATTCATTATTAACGTCAAGTATAAGCTTGTTCACATCGGTTGTTTACATCACCGTAGGCGTATCGTATAAACATAACGTTTACGTTACAATACAAAAAAAAAGTCTGCATTTCATGTACATTTTTTTAGTGGCGTTTTTATGACTATCTACAAGTGCTGCAAAGTTTCCTTTAACCATCTAGATTCAATAATAGCCACGCACTGTAATGCGTACTTTGCTTCATCATTGAGCATGTTTCGCAAAAAATGATGCTGTTACGTGTCTATACTGATATATGATGACTGTTGTGCCAGAGTTTGTTTGGGTTGTGGGGAATGGAAAAAAAAGGAGCCGGGGTGGGGGCGGGGGAGATAAAGAACGATGGCAAACGAAGTTATTTTGTCGTTGGAGTTTGACGCCACAAGCAAAATGAAAGCGATTACAGAGCCACTTTGTGTTGGGCCAGGAAACTATACTAAAAATCGCGGATAAAATATCTCGTTGCCTTGTTTCATCAACTTTTCAAAACACGACAATAGTTTTGCTCAACTTCGATCATGAGTAATAAACGTATTTTCTCTATAATATTATGATACAATACATGTTTCTCTCTGCAGATGAAAATTTAAATAATTTACTACAGCAGTTGCCGTGGGATTGGCCAAAGGGTCAGGGCATAGTGGAAATGGAAGCACAATAATAATCCGCCAACGGAGGATCAAGCATGGAGTTAGCCTCTGGCTTCGTGGAAGATGTGATCTTGGTAGACAAATAAAATTTCTCGAACTCTGTAACGGTGAAAGCTGAGGACTGAGACAATATTACTCTCTAGTCCTCATTCCTTTTATATAATTANTTGTTTCATCAACTTTTCAAAACACGACAATAGTTTTGCTCAACTTCGATCATGAGTAATAAACGTATTTTCTCTTTAATATTATGATACAATACATTTTTCTCTCGGCAGATGAGAATTTAAATAATTTACTAGAGCAGTTGCCGTGGGATTGGCCAAAGGGTCAGGGCATAGTGGAAATGGAAGCACAATAATAATCCGCCAACGGAGGATTGAGCATAGAGTTAGCCTCTGGCTTCGTGGAAGATGTGATCTTGGTAGACAAATAAAATATCTCGAACTCTGTAACGGTGAAAGCTGAGGACTGAGACAATATTACTCTCTAGTCCTGTAAGGAAAATATATTAAATCATAGTCAGTGCAGAAAAATAGTTCCGCAGGTAATTTTGCGTCGCGGTGTTTGATATGTACCTTTCTGCTTGCTCATGAGTAGTCGAATACGTGCGGTATCCAGAGGTTCCATGTTGGTTATTTGTTCCTGGTGCTCTTACCGCGAGTATACAGCAATGAGCAAGCACCATCACCCTTAGCAACAAATCACCACCCGTAATTGGATGTACACTCCACGTTAGTGTTCATGCGGCGCACGTAATACTACAGTCAAATATTTTAAATAATATTCTTTTGTACAGAACTTTCGCTCTCCAAGAGAAGAAAAGGCCAACAATATTCATCCGGAACTATGTCAGTAGATGTCTGATCTTTCAATAGTTTTTCTATTCTTTGAACATACAAGTTCCTAACAAGCAGTGTTAGTAACAAATTAATTTATTTTGCACACAAATGTAATATTTACAAATTCCTGCAATTCAACATTTCGTTCACTTGGGATAATGTTTCGCCTTTAAGTATTTTATTTCTGAATGATATACGAGTACTGGGAAACTTACAAAGAAAAGGTGTTAGAATTTTCCCAATTTTCCCAGTACAAGTTACTGAATGATAATAAATTTCCTTTCTCTCCTGCATTGCAGCTAGATTGCAACTCCATTTTGTTCCCTGTAATACGTATAAGCTCTCTGCGCGAAATAAAAACTCTTGTTTTATTTCTTTATTTTGCACATGCATGTAGACATAGGGCCGCACATTCCAGGCCCGCTCCTGCTGGCAGAGCTGTACCTGCAGGCCGCCAGTCTGCACTTCAATCCCGGCTCGAGCCACGTCTTCCTCCAACTGACCGGACACGCCCAGCCGTTTCAATCCGCTTTTAACTGCGCCGCAACTCGCGCCCTCCCAGCCGGAGCACCACTAGTCGATCGCCGCGCCCGAGGCGGTCGTCACCGCAAGCACGCGGGCCTTCCTTGCTCTGTGGGCGTGGAGTGGAATAACATATAGCCGAGGGGCGGAAGAGATGACGGGGTGCGTGCGCACCTGCGTCCTCGCTCGCGCCAACATATCGCCACAATTACTATTCCATTCTTTTTATTTCTTTACCGGCACCAGCAAAGGCGGAAGACAGTCGTTACAGATTCTTCCGCTGCCGCGAAGGAGTTTGTACTGTAGTACGTCCCAGTCGCGACTACACCGCCTCTGGCAATAAGTATTCCAGCAAGAAAGAGATATGGTCAACGAATGAAAAGTTGGCTGATGCCGAGTGTACAATCGCATCCTTAGTACATCTCGTAGTCAAGAACCACACAATTCGCCTAGGAAATGTTTGTCAAACCAATAACACATTTGTTTATATTGCGAGGGGGAAAGGGGGAGGGGGAAGGGGGATGGTTGCATGAAAAAGTTTGAGGTATAATAAAATCAATACATATTTTAATGCATTTTTTTGATAGTTGGCAATAAAACATATTAACATGTTTTGAGATTTCATAATACACGTCTTTAGATATCAAAGCAAGTTTACATTTTTTATAGGTATCCTTTACTCAACACTTAGTTTCAGCCCCACATTCTCCCGTCCAGAAAGTTTCAGTCAACGAGCTGTAAACTATTGTAGACACTGTGGTCAAGTGACTTCGAGGAATACAACACCTCTGAAGTTTACAGATAGTTTACACGCTTATTAAAGTGGCAGCTCCCAAACACCGAGCATGGTATCGTAACTGAGGTACGCCTACTCGTAAACTGATCTCAGCCAAATTTTTGTATGGAAAATAAATTAAATTTCGTTGTGTTAGGCATCTGGGGACACCCAAGCATAAGTGTGGCACAAAAACGTATTCACAAAATAATAGTTACGAAGTTTGGCATGCTGAATGTATGTGTACAACCAAACAAACAAACAAACAAACTCACTTTCGCATTTATATAATTGTTAGGCTATATATAGCAAGGACCGATATATTCTTCAGTTACATATCAATCGATAAGTTATTTTCCATATCGATACTTATCGATATATCGATAAGTATCGACATATCTATACGTATCGACATATTTATAAGTATTGATAAATCGAGCATTGACGCAGCGTTGTACCCTGAGCGCTAATCTACTAAAATTTTTTTTTGAGAAAATGAGATATTTTTTCAGGATAAAAAGTAGCCTATGTCTACGTTTACTGCAGTACAGAAGCGCAGCCGCAGATCTTTCATGGTACGGCCTGAGCGAAGTAGCGCAGGGGCAAGCCAATACATTTGCATTCGGGAGAACCGGGGTTCGAATCCCAGTCCGGCCATTCTCATTTTTAAGTGTTTCCATGGTTTCCCGAAATCGTTCCAGGCGAATAGAGACATGCGCCCAGTAAATTTGTTAATGAAGAAGGGAAAACTTTCATCTCTGGTAAAAATTATTAGTATTTCTCGGTTATAGTTAGATATATGCTACCTCGGAGTTTTTTTTAGGTCTTTTCACTCTACACAATTCTTTACTACAGTCGGTTCACGACTGGAAGAAACTTTTGAAAATCAACCTTTGAAAAAACACCCTAGCCGTTAGCTACATACATATAACATTACAAACAGCGGCGAGCGCGGATACAGTTATGCCGTTAGGTTGTCAGCACAAAGAGAGGAAATAGTTCTAAAGTTTTAATGTAATTGTTAATTTATCGCTTACAAATGGGTTTCGAAAAGACTTGTATCTTATTATGCCAATTATTAATGACGTGATGCTAACGTACTTTGATTTCAATGTTTCTTGCATACTCACAAGATCACGCTCAAGGTGAAAGTAGAGCGGCCATTTGTTTACAAACCTTCGTTCCGTGTGTTGTTGGCGAGATGTGGTCGACACACGTGCCAGAGAAATGGTGCGATTATCTTGTTTAACCAATAATAATTCATTTACTGGTTTATTTTTTTTTTTACTAATATCCTCTCTTTATTATTTCTCGTTGTGCCGATTTCTTTCGTTTCTGATACCTGTATAAGAGATTACTCGTAGTGCGTTCTCACGTGTTTAATATTTTTTAAATTTATTTCAGGTTTGCTTAAAATTTTATTTATTGTATTTTACGTTATATGTTGCGGTAGTTTTTGTGTGCAGTCATGAGTTCTAGCAAGGTGAATAAAAGATAAGTCACCAACGCCAACAGGACATCATTAACCTCACCGAATCGTTGTATTCCCTAATTAGGCGAGGGGAAATGAAACCCTGCAACGTCGCGGAAAGAGCGGCAGAAATGTTGAAACGCTTCAGATCCACAGTTCTAAGGTATGTTAAAATATATGTAGTATTAACCATTGCGTTTGCAAGTTGTGTGTGCTAAGGTCAATTATGTTGGCCTACGAAATGTGTTTACAAGAACATAAAGAAAATTTGTTAATAACTTGATAACATCGTCGAACGTTGTCTACGTGTCTTTTTAACGTTTTATTTGGGTAATTATTAAGTTTAGGGGGCTTTTCTGTAAAAAAAATAACAATAATTTCACGGAAAATGGTATATTTCCACTCCACTAATGATGCAGAACACGAATATACGACGGGCATTAACGTCCGACTAATTTCGTAACATGTGCCCACCTAACCTAACAGAACCTATCCCCACGATGGGTGAATCACTATTTTACATTTTTAAACTAACCTAGGATTGTTGGGTTTTACACTAACCTAGGATTGTAGGGTTATATAGACTCAAATGTGAGTGTATGAATCACCTAACCAAAAGGTGGTATTACAATGTGTAATTAAAAATAAAAACTACTTTGTGTTGGAATTTGTGTACCCCTGCGAGGGATTCTTCATAAACAACCCAATATATACAGTGGAAATTTATTATAAAGACAACTGACAATGGTAAGGAAAATTGCCTCTATAGTGAGTTTGTTATAGTCAATTAATTTTATATAGGTTATGGAGAGATGGTGCATTTTAAGATTCTGAAGAAGGAGCTTGTTTTGTATTTATAAGTTACATTGCGGCATTAATTGCCATTGTTATACGTCACTAAATAGATTACAGTCGATATAACTGGAACTTCCCCTACTATTAAACATATCTGTATCACTTCACTAAACATGAGAGGACATCGTAATCGATGAAATCGCAGTCATAATCTTTTAAGAAAACAATTGTGTATTAATGCATTTCCCCAACACCACTGTTCTACAGCCATTGTCTTTTAGTTATTGTAAATTATCAGTGTCATATTTTTCACTTTCAGTGCTACATAGCCAACCTAATTTGCATAATTTAAAAAGGACCATAATTCAGTTACTGGGTCAACTACAGTTACTGATACCAAAAACATACAAGGGTTTGTTTACAAATGATGTGTGACAATGTGATATGCTCTGCCGTGTGTTAGTTTAGGTTAGTTTAATAGGTGGCAGGTATTGGTTACTATATAACCCTACAATCCTAGGTTAGTTAAAAAATGTAAAATAGTGATTCACTCATCGTGGGGTTAGGTTCTGTTAGGTTAGGTGGGCACATATTACGAAATTAGTCGGACGTTAATGCCCCTCGTATATTCGTGTTCTGCATCATTAGCAGAGTGGAAATATAAGATTTTCAATTAATTATTTTTATTTTTACAGGAAACCCTATAAACTTAATAATTACCAAAATAAAACTTTAAAAATACACGTAGACAACGTTCGACGATGTTATCAAGTTATTAACAAATTTTCTTTATGTTCTTGTAAACACATTTCGTGGGCCAACGTAATTGATCTTAACACACACAACTTGCAAACGCAATGGTTAATACTACAGATATTTTAACATACCTTAGCACTGTAGATCTGGAGAGTTTCAACATTTCTGCCGCTCTTTCCGCGACGTTGCAGGGTTTCATTTCCCCTCAGCTAATTAGTGAATACAACGATTCGGTGAGGTTAATGATGTCCTGTTGGCGTTGGTGACTTCTCTTTTATTCACCTTGCTAGAACTCATGACTGCACACAAAAACTACCGCAACATACAACGTAAAATACAGTAAATAAAATTTTAAGCAAACCTGAAATAAATTTGAAAAATATTAAACACGTTAGAACGCACTATGAGTAATCTCTTATACAGATTTCAAAAGCAAAAGGAATCTGTACGAGAAGGTTAGCACAAATTAAAGTCATACGTTATGAAAAATCAAATAATAAAGAGCTGATATTAGTATAAAAAAACCGATAAATGAAATATTAGGTTAAACAAGAATCGCACAAATTCTCTACAGCACGGCCATCCGGGGGCTTATGAGAGATTGGCGTTGCCATGTTAATGTTGTTGGATGGACTCCTTGAATGTTGACACATTTCATTGCAAAGTATTGTGTCTATAATATGTAATCAAAGTGAAAGTTTTTCTCCCCCACCCAATCCCCCAGTCAAAATCAAACCTACACAGAGAGAGAGAGAGAGAGACAGAGACAGACACAGACACAGAGACAGACACACAAAAACACAGAGAGACAGACACACACACACACACGAAACATCTAATTTTTAATACTCACATTTTGGGTTTATGTAATGAAATGTTTTTCGCTTGCATCACATATTCTTTTGTGAGAAATTCTCAAGTTTAAAAACTGTACGCTTGTGGAATATCCATTACTAATATATACATTACTTTTATGATGGGTATGTGCATGCACGAACACATGTACACACACACAGTGGAATGTAAACATTGCCATGTGACTGCCACATGGCAATGTTTGTTTACCCTTTGGCAGAAGGATACGAAATGGGCTTGAAAGTAGATCTTTAGCAGGGCTTCAAGAAAGTCTCTTCCAGTCATGAACCGACTATATGTGATATTGTTCCATCTTTAACGGGCTAGACAGCGCATTGCAAGAGAACGCGCTGCCGCAAACTTTTTTCCGACTTGATTCACTATTATTATTATAAGTAAGGTTTTTGAGATATTTTCTCACGATAAAAAGTTACCAGTATAACCTTTAAGCCCGCCAACTATTTATGTGCAAGAAATTACGTCGATCTGTTGCAAGGTTGTGACATTACATTGTTGACGTTGCATTTATTCCGTTTGTGTACTTTTTCATTTTCCAATAAGAATTTTAATAAGAAATTTAAATAAGATATTTTTTCGGGATAAAAAGTAGCCTATGTCACTTCCCGGTCCTCCAACTGTTTCTGTGAAAAAAATCACGTCGATCCGTTTCTCCGTTGCGACGTGAAAGAGGGACAAACAAACATCCAAACACACTTTCGCATTTGTATGTATAGATTGGAATTTAAGTTCCGTGAACGGCGCAAAACCTTAGTGAGAGAACATATTTATAGCCCATTTAAGGTTACTTCCAACTTTTCTCAAGCCCTGCGAAAGTTCGACTTTCAGAATACGCCTCCGTCTCATTCAAACAAAGTATAGAAAATTACACCAAACCGACAACGCACCACATTCGTGCGCAATGAGTTTAATAATCTTCTGCATCATGACTATTTCTTACTCGCCATTACCAAAACACCTATTTTTCCTCTGTTTTTATTCGTAATAATTACAAATGAAATACTAAAATTTAGAGAAAAAATATAAGAAAATGTTAAATTTAATAAATAATAAGATACTTTTTTATGTTAACAGAGTTATAAAAAGCTTGTGATACATGGCGTATGTAGGAAGCAACCAAACACGTCAAACATGGAGTGATTTTTCAAAAGTTTGATTCAAAAAGTGCGAAGAAACCGCCTTCAGACTATATTTAGGAAATGGCAAGGAATCGACCATAGCCTGTATTAAGGGACCATTTCAGCATTCGACTGGAGTGGTTGCGAAAAACCCTGGAATACCGACATCAGTATGGTCGCACAAGGAATCGAACCCGGGTCCTCTTGAATACGAATCGTGGGTTTTACCACTGCGCTACTTCAATCTTCGTGTTAAAAATAACTTTTTTGAATTTTGTAGGAATGAAAATTTTAAGTTAAAAAGCTTTGTTTTTTAAACTGTTTTTTAAATTTTTTAGTAAATGGTTATTGATATCGTGTTAGGAAACATTAAAACACCTTCAAAATCGACAAAAATTGGCTCTTGAACGGTTTTAGACTACTTCTGACATATTATAGGCTATTCATGGTAAAGTGAGCACTTTTTGAAGCCCTGTCATTTGTAATAATAGTCTCTCTCTCTCTCTCTCTCTCTCTCTCTCTCTCTCTATATATATATATATATATATATATATATATATATATTACTGCAGCCTTAGACGTTAAATTTTGAATGCGGTGAAATATATACACTTTGTTTATTACTTATTTGGCAATATTTATCTAAAAAAATGTGGTGGAAGGATAAAAAATGGCTACTAAGAAAATAATAACTAGGGCATGTAAAGTGCTCGCTTTACCGTGAACAGCCTACTGCGGTTTATACCCAGCAGACATAGGTATAGTAACAGACGACTGGTAAGGCGTGGGACGAGGAGCGCTAAGCAAACTTTGTAAACTGCAAGCGTGTATCTTCGCGGTCTGACAGAAGACACGCGTGGAACATCTCCCGATAATGAGCTCATCTTGGGTGGCTTCTGTGACACATTCAGGTCACGAATAGTGACGCATGAACCTATTCCTCACCTGCTTGAGGTCAGACCAGGCCAACAGCCTTCCAGAAGCCGGTCCTCATGAACCAGTCGCAAAAAGAGAACATGTATATGTCATCGTCGGAATGATTGGAAAGCTGTCGCGTTTTGACAGAGGACGTATTTCACGGGGCCTGGAGACTTACTTGCGCAAGAGAACTGGTCCACGGCGGCTACTTGGGTTGTGAAATGACTATGATAAATTCTTCCGGAAGTTGAATTTATGTATTTTTAAGATTCGTTTTACTTTGGATTAACGGGGACCTCTGGGCCTGAGATTGCCAAGGCGTTACCTTCAGACTACAAGTTTCCCGGGTTAAAATATCGGGTGTGTGTTGCCTTTCGATGTAGACTTAGGTTAATTCAGTATGCACGCACATTGCCCTCCGATGAGTCTATCGGTATAAAGAAGGCATTATTAATGTGCAAATTAAATTAAATATAGTTATCTGATATTTCCACCGACGCAGTGCAAAGCAAAGAAAACTGCGTTCCTCTTCGCGCCCATTACCTCAGGAGGAATTTAATACGTATTTGATCCCATTATAGAGCATTGAAGTTGCGTGATTTGCATTACACTTCTATACAGTCATATTTATTCGACATACTGAAAGGCAAACAATTCATTGTTTTTTATTTGTGCCAGACATCCTTCAAACTGTAGACATTGAATTGGATGCCATTTGCTTCAAATAAAAAATCAGATGCCATAGTTTTGGCATAATTACAAGTCGAAATCATAATTTTTCTGTTTCTGGAATGAAAAACAAATTAGATCAATTTGTAAACGAGAATCAAAGAAAATAAGCTGAATTGTTGTGATTCATTTTACATAATAACTTGCAGAAATTATTCACAAAAATTCTAAAATTTCTACAAATCAAAAATATGAAAAATATCCTTAAAAGAAATGGATTTGTAAAAATACATTACGGTTTCTCTGTATGTTTACATAACTAGTTCGTGGTAATTTATTCCAGAATAAATTAGATTACATCAGTTAGATATTTTTCTACTAACATGTTTTCGAAAAAAAATAATTTTTTTTTTTAATATGTAAAATCAAATACATATTTATTTTTTGGAAATGACGTCACATCTAATGTTTGTAGATGAACGGTCTTCGGTAAGAATATAAAAGATTAATATTTGTATGCAGTGCCTTTCGTAGCATTAGGCTTTACAATTTATGCGTGATTTGGCGGGATGTTAGTGGCTGTGCGTGCTTGTGTAGTGAGGAGACCCCAACTGTGTTTCTTCCAGTTCAATCCGCGGCGTGACTCACTTTACGAAAACAGAATCGGTGGCTTAAGTGGTTCTCAACACATCTTAGTATTAAGAGGTTCCGCCATTTATAGTACGCGTAATACTAGGATGTAGCACCTAAACTTAATATTTAAATATTCTAACTCATTTTATGAAAAATAAGCTTATCTGCTGCACCTATACCTTGAAAAATTGCAGTGCGTATGACGGGAAGATGTGGGGTCGACTCAATATAGGACCTTCATAAAAGGCAGCACTAACTATTTTACAGCGATACATAATTTAACTGGCAGGCAATTCATAGAAAGCATTGATGCGTACGAAAACATAGCCGTGGATCACTTCAACGGAATTGTCTTTACCATCCGAATTGAATTCTGGTAGTTCCAAAATACGCAGTAATAAATTTACAACCTACGAGATAAAAAATAATACTTTCATTTATAGATAATATTTAATACTCAATCAAATGATGCTGTCGAACAGTTCAAGTTTTTGCTTGTAAAAAACACTACATCACTTCAAAGACACTCTATAAAAAAACTGCTTATGTCTTAGCAATCACACGTAACTTAATGTAGTAATTACTTTTACTTAAAAGATAACCTAATTAAAGAAAAACATATGTTGCTTGTTCTTTTAAATATACCAATTTCGTAATGGTGAGGCTACATGGTGATTTGGTTTCCATGGCTTTTGTTTCATGTATAACGTTACTGTGATTAACGAAATTTTTCAAAACCCTATTCTATATTTAGCTAAAGTGTATGTAATTGAAATTATTTTTAATAACCACGCTTTACACCCCCCCTTCCACACACACCCCGTGGGCTTCCTTGCTCCTGTTCTTTAGAACTAGTCTCCGGTTGAAGACTTGTGTTTACGAAGATAAACAGGTGCAAACATTTCCGTACGGAAACATGAAAACAGCGAAGGGATGTGAATCACACGTTCAAAGTATCTTAAGAAATTACAGCAATTTAACTTATTGTCCCACGCACGTCTCCAAAAAGGTCGTTGGTGGCCGTGCATTCTGACACACCGCCAAAATTTCGCCTTCAAATATTTAACAATAACATTTGTACACGATGAAATACGGCCACCATGTTTCCATCAAACCAAATTGGATGCTAATATTAAATGTGGTTGAAAATCTGTCACCTCTGTCCAAGTATATTCAACAACTTAACTTAGCCTGTTTTTATTTAAACTTTAATTTCAAAGCTCAATAATGTCGTTTTGTTTCCATGAAACTTAGCAAAGCAAAGAATGTTAAGAAAGTTGTGATAAGGAAATTCGATCTTTTATTTATCAGAGATACTTGCTGCTCGACGAAATTTAATGCTTCTCACTTTTGAATATTATTGTGCACTGCGTACTTTCAACATCATACAGTATCTTTAAATGTTTTTAATTTAATTTATTAGCTTTGTAATTTTATCACGCTAATGTTGTACAGCATTTCAAAGTTTAGTGGGGTCGTAAATTACCGTTTTTTTTTCATGCTGGATGCTGATTGGATAAACCCGTCAAACATAGAAGAAATTGTATAACTTAACTTTTCCAGTTAATAAAATGCCTGGGTCGAAACTAAAGCCAAAATAACTTCATAAAATAAAAAAATAGCATAGCTAAAATTTTTCCAAATTTCTTCGAATAAGTTTGATGGGAACATTTGACAATGTGATGTGTGGGGAACAGGCGATTCAACGATTTTCTGATCTTGTACCTCTCATCCAGAACAAAACTAAGAATTAGAGCACCGAGTTGGTAATCTCTCTGAAACTCAAAAAATGAAGCGGGCATAGTCGGCCTTATCTTTCTTGTGCAAAACCGTGCACTGTGAAACCTACAACAAAGCCAGTGAAACTACTCGCCAGGTCATTGACTTACACATAGCCGCGATAACACTTTATTTCGTGCCTAATAAACGAAAATCACTCCAAGTGGCCTTCGTTTCTGTCAATGACTGGAGAGGGAAAAGGCGACGGTGTAACGCCTTCGGTTCCGTACACCGATGATTGCTCTCAATTTCGATAAAATAGTCCAGCAGGAAAAAAGAAGAAATAAAACTGATAAAAATTGACTAATGACAGGTTTATCGCCACGGCATTAAATCAAACTGATGGCAAGCTGAATGGAAACGTTACCTGAGGGCGAAGTGACGGTTAAGAACATGCTTGTTTAATATTTCCACACGAAGCTTCCAGTTAGTTATCTTTTAAGCAATTATAGTTGAAAGTAGTTGACCGCACTGCTTCATAAAAAGCCGTTCGACCGGCCTAAGTAGAATGAACTCACAACCCTCCTTATATTTAAGTAGTTTTAATTAATTGCCCCTCTTCCTCACAATCTGTGCAGTAAGAAAGAACTGAGAATACATATAATTCGTGTGCGACATTGTTGTCTCCGGTAAAATGGAAATTGAAATAGAAGATGGTACGAGAGGAAATGTAAGTGTGAAGAATGACGACACAATAAAACAATTTTCAGAATATGAAATAGCACACTCCAGATGACAATCTGAAATAGTTTCACAGTCGTCAAACGCTTAAGTCACGTCAAGAGCACTACCTGACAGTTGCTGTGGGATTGACGAATGTCATACCTGTCTTTAAACTTCGCATTTACGATATCAGCCCAAAGTGTCTTAAAAATAAGTCTGTTTAAGTAAAGTCATAATAGTTAAAATTTAGTCACAGTGGGTGTCGGAAAAATATGAATCAGCATGTTGTTCCCATTTTCAGCCAGGGTCAAAATGGATTAAAGTAGACTGTCGCGAACTGGAGCCAGCCAGCCTGAAGAGTGGACGAGATGAGACATGAAATGGGAACGGAGCAGCGGCTGAGCTAAGATTGGAGAGTAAAAGAGAGCACACCGAGAAAGCCTCCACACCCCGGCATTGTCCGCCAAACTCTCCACGTGAGAGTTCCCTATCCGAACAAAAACTTCCCCCGCCCACTAGGACCTGGGATCGATCTGAGGACTTTCTAACTCGCCGATCCTCACAACTTTATGTTCCATTCCAATAAATCACTATAAATTATACAGCGAGGGAGAGCGATGAGGAATATAACGAGGATACTAACATAATTAAAAGTCACCACCGTTATGTAAGTAAAAAGTTTCTTTGGTTTCCCGCAAGTGTTCGGCACTCACGTTTCCGAGTTTGACAAAACAATATTTACAGGCCTTTTGAAGGCCTGAGCCTCCAACTCCCATCTCTCCTTTCTCGTCTCTCTCTCTCTCTCTCTCTCTGCCTCGTCCCGGCGACTACAACTACCTCCTCGCCGCTCGGGCTGACCCGAGGATACTCGAAAGGTATCCTCTCGGAGCCAACCAGAGAGGTGGACCCTCTAAACCCCGCCTACACCGTCTATGATCATTCCTGCGGGCACAAATTCATTTATAAATGAATACTACATAGTATTATTTCTCTGAGGAATGACCCTAAATAACTAATTAACATTACCCAAAATACCATAACTTTATAAAGTAATTAATAATTATACAATTGTGGCTTCGCCATTTACGCTTCTCACAACTTGGGAAGACTAGTGAATAACTGCGACTTGGGAGACTAGTAACTAGTGAAGAACTGCGATAAGCGTGGGTTCGCGTTAAGTGATGCCATGCCAGTTCTTAACTTCATATTAAATTAATTTAAACAGTAAAAAAAAAAAAAATGTTACAGAATACATACAAACTGCATACTGATAACTGCACGATATTTTGAATATGTTTTCAGGAATATTTTCCTAAACATCGATATATTCTTAATCAATATCTCATAGAGCCTTTGATGGCCATGGTAGCAAAAGGCGAGCAAGTTGACTTTATATTTTTAGCCTTTCAATGTAAAACTTCGTGACTTAACATCCAACAATAGTTTTACCGTTTATTTTACACCTAAGAAATATTTCTAAGTTATTTCACAATATTTTTAATCAAACTTACTTCGTTCTTTGATACTAGCGGTGTTTTTTTTATATAGAAAGGGCACGCTTATGTTAGAAAATTCTTCTTTATTTCAGAGAATACTTTGAATAATGTACACAACAGAGAAAGACACTTTTTTTTAACCCCAGTCATTGAAGGAGGATTTGTTTAAAGGAAAAATTAATGGCATATTATTTGACTGTGATAGAAATAGCATAAACGACCTGCGTGCCGCACCGAGCGAGTTGTCGCAGTAGTAAACATTCAGACTTCTATTCGGAAGACATGGGTTCGATTTTCGGTCCAGCCATTCTGATTTCAGTTAACCTTGGTTTCTCGTAGTCATTCCAGGAGAATACTGGGATGATGCCGTTCCTGTTCCTGCTTCTCTGAGCAACCTGCTCCCCATTGAATGACATTGCTAAGCCCTATATAGCAAACTTTCAGAATTCCGCAGTTCATTTCGAGGATATGTGGGCTGTACCGAGTATGTGTGAAAAGACTGGCGTTAAAAATAAATCTTCTATTTAAATAAACACAGCGCATTAAAAAATTCGAAGACTATTATATGTAATTTTTTTCTGGAGAGTCAAATGTCACTATCAGGTCTATGTGTAAATTAGTTGCTATGAAGTCTCTTAAACAGTGCTTGCTCGTTTAGTTAGTTTTAAATAAATACTTTTAGTGAATAAAAATTTTTTTGCACGTGATTGCATTTTAAGGGGAACAATGAGTGTATTAAATTATTTTTTATATTGATGTAAGTGCAACGGACACGTAAAAAAATTATGAAAACAGCAAAGGAATGGAGCGTGTCAAACCAGACACGTTATTGAAAATCCTGGGAATTTTTTGGTCCTTAACGGAAAAACCTCTGTGTACACAGCGACGGCAATAGCCACACTGTGTTTCACTGAATGACAGATTACGATGATAGTCATATCTTTCACCTTTGGGGCAGCGGTGATGTAGTGATTAGACTACTCCCCTCCCACCTAGGCGAACCGGATTCGATTCCCGGTGGGGTCGCTCCCGGATTTTCGCATGTGGGACTCGTGCCGGACGATGCCACTGGTCAGCTGGTTTTCTCAAGGATCTCCCGTTTCCCCCGCCCTTGCATTCCGGCGCTGCTCCATATGCGCCTCACTTCAACCTCATCGGCTCTGAAGACCTCGTTGTTAAGAGCCACCAAATCTCTCAACTCCACTCCTTCCCCTTCATTCACCTGCTTTGGTACCGGAAGCCTTTTTATAATCCCTCAATTAAGAATCAGCTTAAAGGTGCATTTTTTAATGACGTTGCTAGTGTGCGATTTTCTTCTTACCCGAGTGTTATATCTTCTCGTCAATATTGTACGTCAACGCACTCTCGTTCCGGAGTTGCCGGCTCACTTCACTGCACCTACTGTTGGTAACTTGTATAAAGTATTGTTTATGCACAGAGGGGTAGATAAGAACTTGGAATGCGTGTTCACTGGGGCCCATGCACTGGTAACGTTCAACGCCTGTGCTGTTCCGGTTCATGTGGATAGGCAACAAGAGTCCAATAGTCTGGCTTGCACGCTTCCATGACTTCAGTCCAGTAGACCTGCCTGTGGATACGTATCAGGGCATACGTTTACGCAGCATGTCACGGACACAGCAGCGCTTCGCCAGCTTACGTAACGAGGTTTGCTAGCAGACCCGCGACACAGCTGCGATGTCTGAACGTGTCGATGATGCGGCGTGCGCAGACGTGCGTTCAGGCGCTATGTCGACATCTCGAGCACTCCTAGTAAGTGACGTATCACGGCTGGTTCACGTACAAGGTTGCAGCCGCACAAACAGGGGTGTATCAAGCAGGACTGTAAGGTAGGTAAGTATGTATGCAGGTAGGGAGTTGGGCTTAACGTCTCGTCCACAGCGAGGTCATTAGAGACGGAAGGCTAGTAAGAATTCCAGCAGAACATTTTAAGGGCCTTGAGCTCGAGAACCTCCGGAAAGATGGAATGCGGGGTGATTTTCGTTGTTATACATACCCCTGTTAACTTCCCACATAAATAGATATACCTTGGGTTTACAAAAGGCACTTTTGAAAGTCCTGATCAATATCTGTTTGTACGAACACTGAGTATTAATACACCACATGTAACATGAACATTGCCATGGGCCTGGTTACTTCAGTCATGCGTCGGCCAAGTGAAAATGTGAAAATGTGAAATTGTTAGAAAAGTAAGTATTTGTTCAAATGTGCTAATTCTTACACTTATATGTGTATTAAAATAATTGGAAAGCAAAATAAATGATTTCAGTATTCAAAAATGTTTGCCTCACTAATTCGACTTTAAGCATCGAACTACTTTCCTTCCGTCGGTACCAACTTTACTGGGCGCATGCCAGTTAGTGTGCACGTTGAAATACATGCAAGTAAGAACAGTGACATTTTTCAGAGGTCCGTTTCAAACGTGCTCAATTGACCGCAAATATCCTATACGCTAACTATGTTTGCCATCATTGTACTTCAAGCGTGAAGAATGGGAACTACGATCCGCGATGAAGTGTTTTGGACATTTAAAACAATAAGCACCTGGGAAGCCCTAAGAGCGACAATGGCACACGCTTGGAGGCGCTGACAGCCAAGACCGCCGAACACAGCGCAGAGTTGCAGTCGTATGGTTGTCATTTCAAGACTGTTCAATATTTCTTTGGCAGCGGCCGCTTACAGTTAACAATTAAGAGAATTTCCACGCCCGAATGCCAGCTTCCTTTTTCTATTCCCGTCTGTAATGTGTCGGCAAGCTACCGCCACATGAGTACAGTAACTCCGTATCTACCTTCCCCCAGCTGGAATATCTTTTCCAACACAAAATAGAGGACCTCCCTCCTTTGTAGTGTGGTTCAAAGAGTATGTTGATTAGGGATTGCAAAGTGAGAGAGAGATATCATTTTACAAAGTATACTTTGAAAAATTATCGAAAACAGGTACAAGCAAACCACCAACTTTCAAGGAGTAAATTCAAAGTTTACTTTCAAACCCCAAAGTTAAATACAATAATAAATAGTAAAACCCCGTGAATTACAGAAATTACAATAATAAAAATCGCATCACAAATTACATATTTAAATGTGCAATACAGAACCCAGTAGGGCAAAACCTAATGAAACCATATTATCAGCCGTCTTCCCTTCCTAAAGGAACAGAGTTCCGTCCCGAACAAGTCTCACGGCGTGTCCCCTCCTCAAAAAGGAGAACACCGGCCTTTTATTTATTCAGCGCCCGTTTTGGAAGGTTTTTTTTTAGCATTCATGTTGCATAGAGCGCCCCACGGCGACGTCACAAGCTACTCTCGCCGCCGCGGCGGTGGTCCTGGAGACACCCCGAGGCGGAAGGGAGAGGGGAGCGAAGCGACGAAAAATCCAGACAGCGGGCTGACGCTCCAGTGTGACTATAGTCCACCTGCCGTCACCATGGCAGAGCAGACCACGCAGTCCGGCGGGGGCGCTCACACCAACATAAACCACGTCCACATTGTCGGTGTTCATTCACGTAGTACCAACAGCATTTGACGCGGGATTCTTAGTGTAGGCGCTCGGTGATAGATGTGACGCCTTCACAGCGTAATTTTTTAAAAGTTAAAAAGGGCTAATATGAATGTTCCGCAATCATTTTTATTTGTGAAACTTTCGGTACAGGCTACTTAACATAGCATAAGGACATGCATCACACTTTGTTATTACACCATAAAATGATAAGGTCACCAGTGAAACACCTGTAGAGGCGATTACCTTGCCCGTAAGGGCGATTAGATATTCGATGAGGCTTTCAAGGCAGTCCTTAGCGCTTCTAGGCCTCGGGAATGCTAAATGTGTCTAACCTCAAAGGCGCGTTTAAACTGGACGTAACTACACTCGTAACGCGTGGAAGTGATGAATGTCAACACAGTAGTCGGAGCGAGTAGAGGGAAACTGATGCATACAGTACTTCTATATGCAGTTTTAGCAATCGAAATGATGGATTTGCAGATAACTGTGAGTAAATGTAGCAGAAAGAGAACGCGATAGACTAGAGACTGACTGCAGCACGTAACACAGTTGAAAAACCAGTATACCGCGGTTATGGTGCTCTCGCATTTACGTACAAATGTTACACATTTATGTAAAGTTCAATATAACAAAATTTAAACACACTTTTTGGAGTTACTTATTTTTATGTAAATCATTTAAGTGACCGTTTGCATTCGTGTGCATTAGTTTTTAAGTCATGTTGCATAATCAGAAAATACGAGACCTGTTTTCACAGACTACAGAGTTTGTTAAGAATTGGAAATTCCAAACGTATCACGTTACTTACTACGAAAACGTTTCCCCAAAATTTTTAAAGTTTTCGTTTCGAGGGGTATTTTAAATTAGGTAGTTCTGCCTCTGTGAAATGAAAGAATTCGCATACACGTCAATTGCTGCTGTAGATTTTGTGAATTCTAGTAAATATAGTCGCACACCGTGACTGCAAGCGGGACCACGTAAGTCCATCTAATGTTGTTCTGGGGAGATGCTGAATTTTGTGAAACCCGTATCGTAATAACGAACTTTATTTTCTGGCCAAAAAACCACCGTTAGTAGAAGCCAGCGCCGTGCAGAAAAAGAGACTGAATATAATATCGGACTTTATCTGACCCAACATATTACACGTTATATTAACTTACATCCCTGGAGGGGATGAGTTCTACTCGCTCAGAATTACGTATCCTGCTGTTTTCCAGGTAAGAAAAATCAATTTCTTATCGCATCAAACCAGTAGTCAGTTGCTGACCGCTGTTAGGCAAGAGATAACTATCTGTTTGACTGAGAAACATAATTGATCATTATTTACCAAGCTGAAATCTTAATTATTTTAATTTCCCTGACACTCAATTTTTATGCAACAAAGGTTATAATCGCGCACATGTTGTAACACTTGAATCAATGACTAGAGTTTTTCATTGCTTCTAGTTAAAGAACTGTTAAGATAGACTTAAGATTGACATTAAGTTATAAAGTATATATTAAGAACTAGATTTAAAAAAAAATGGAACCAATATCTTTAGTTGGATAAAAAGGTCGTTTTACAATGTTTGGAACGAAATAATTATCTGAAATTTGGTAGCCACCACGAGAAATAGTTTTCTTTAGGTTTTAATTTAAAATATTACTTAATGCGTTGAAAAATGTTTTAAACGTCTGCATGCTGCCTGTTTGTAAACTGCAAGGATATTTTTATGGTTCACGATGAACGAGGTTTCGTCGGGAATGCAGTGGTAATATAATATGGTTTTAAGATAGTGAGTTATTGGCATACCAATGTTCTTTTATATCACACATCAAATTAAGTTAGGCACAGAATTGATTCATTATTTACACTTTAATTGGAAAATACAAAATAATGTAGATCGTAACCCAGTAGATGTTACCGGCCCATCGTGGTGCCAATATACGTATGTTAAATCCACCTCTTAATCTACTTTATCTACCAAAGCTCATCACATGAAGGCAGGGGCAGTAAACTAAGCAGAGTGTGATTCATTTTATGGCATAGTAATGTACGTAAAGCTATAGTAAACGTCCCTGTACATCTTAAAAACATTTTCCCCTAAAAAAAAATGCACTTTAAAATTCGATAGGGTTGAGAGTTGAGAGATTTGGGTGCCTCTTAACAACGAGGTCTTGAGAGCCGATGAGGGTGAAATAAAGTGAGAATGGAACAGCGCCAGAATGCAAGGGCAGGGGAAACAGGAGATCCACGAGAAAACCCGTCGACCGGCGGCATCGTCCGGCACGATCCCCACGTGCGAAAATCCGGGATTGAACCCGGTTCGCCTTGGTGGGAGGCGAGCAGTCTAACGGATCAGCCACCGATACGAAAACTGGAATTACATGCGCGTAACGTTTCTAAGATAGTACTCGTTTTAGAACCGACAGAAACACGGTCAACATTTTTTCCAATAAAGGACTACTTTCTAAGAGTGCTGCACGCCGCTCCGTGCCGTTAGGGTCGTGAACCTAAATGGAACGGCTGCATTCTGAAGTCAGTAACTGTATATGCAAATAGCACTGGGGCGAATAAAAGAAAATAAAGCTGATAGACTGCTGTTAAAAAAAGGGCTCCAATTAAATGGTGTGCTCCAACACGTTTCTGACGTCCATCGGGACGCGTGTAGAGTTCGGCGGGTCCAGCTGTCGATCAGCGAATGCCGGATGTTGTGAGCTTGGCTGACGGTTACTCCTACAGTGTTCCTGCGTAGCCGTCGTTGCCGAGGTTATGACGAAAGACAGTGACATTTCGTGGGAAATTTTACTGCTTGTCAGGTTTCGGGTATGCACATTCCTAAAATATTTTTACAAAAGTATTAATAATCTGCAAGCAATTTTTTAAAGCAATTTAACACCTCACAAAAAGTTTGGAACACACATAGAGAATGCACAAACGCATGGCGTATTCGGGAGGACATGTGTTCAATTCCTGGTCCAGCCATCCTGATTTAGACACTGCCATGATTTTCCGAAATCACTCAAGGCGAATGTTTGGGGTGGTTTCTTAATACAGCCCTTAATCGATTCCTCCCGTATTCCTGAATCTCTGAACAACTTTTGCCGTCTTTAGTGATCTCGCTGTCGACCAGACGATAAGCCCAACGTATCTACTTACCTGATGATAGATAAAATGTGAACAACTGAGTTTGCACAGCCGTTCAGATATCAGTGAACATTTGAAAGTCAACTAACACAATTAAAATGTGAATTTACTCTGTTGGTGCAGTTTGAAAACGACCCTTCGGGTAAACGAGATTTTTACTGGCGGTATTTTCACGGGAAACATCAACAAGTTTAAACAACAAGTTTAATAAATCTAATTTTGAATGCCATGAAGTAAACATTCCTGCTCTTACAAGTGCACATTCTACAAAACCACGTTTTGCAAAACTTCAAATGTTTGCATATATAGAAAATATTTGTTAGTGGTTACCTAAACTAGTTTCGTGATCCTTTCCATGGGTTATGACGTTTCTGGTAAACGTAGATTGGGGTGCAAAATAACACTTAGATTGACAAGCCATTTTGCTCTTGCTAATATATTTGTTTATTGAAAAGACACTTATTGGCTGCACCTCGATATTTAGTTGGCAGCAATAGCATTCTTGTCGTCCGTAGTAAAACATTTTGCTGCAACTGCAAAACTGCAGCCGTTAAGTTTTCTGCATGCGCGCTTGCGCGTTGGAAGTGACCACATTCTGGTCTGGCCACGACGCCATATTGTCCAAGCCCGTCTCCTTGCATCAAGTTACGAACGAATTCAGCAGATATATTTTATGAAATTGGGGATGGACTACTTGATCCCATTATTTCAAGTAAGTAAATGTTACACGTAATCCATATAAATAATCACAGGCGGTAAATTTCCCGTAAGGTGAAGTTTTCAGGCCTTCACGTGTGCGTCACTTCTTAGATTTGCGGCCTGTGCACGCACGAATCAAAGCCTGCAACACACTGAACTCGCATTCGTTAGGACCCGGGTTAGATTCCTTATCCGACAACCTTGATTTCACTTTCTAAGGGTTGTGCGAAATCACTCCAGGAGATCGCTGGTTCCTTAAATAAGGCTTTGGACGATTTCTTACCCGATCCTGCTATCGACGAGATGTTGAACCATTACCTACCAGTAAAGCTTGCAACATACAAATCACTTTGAGTCTTAGTATTGGCATCGTAACAGTTTTGCTGCAACTAGCGAACATATTGCTGCCTGCAAATACACCGAATTTATTGGTAACCGCGAAAGTCCCTTTCAGGTGATCACAAAAAATAGAAAAAAAAAATAGAAAAAAAAAGTTTGACAAAGAGATTGTGCCCACCAGCATTCTTCTTGTCATAAGAAAAGTGTTCCGAAATATGCTTGTGTATGTTCCTTAAGATATCTTTTCAAATTCCTCGGCCGTTATATTAAGATAATCATGGGTCGTTTTCTGGTACTTTCATGAATTTAGTTTTCAGAAAACTTGCGTAATATTTGCATTACCAAATGCTTGCTCCGTTGCACTGGAGATAGGGAACGACAACAATGCCGTGTCGGTTTGATAAATACTTTGGATACAGTAACACCATGTGAACAAACATCTTCACGTAATTTAATGTAAAAGTATGCGTAAACATGCCGCTAACTGCCTGCACTAACTACAGAAAGAAATGAAGATCTCTCAGCTATATGTCAGTCGGCACGGTCCCACCAACAATTCGCGCCTGCGAACGTGACGTCAGTGCATCTAGCGCCTTCGCTCCAAACCCCTGCAGTCGGTGCACGGTATTGGCCAAAAGTAGAACAACACAAATGAAGAACACAGATGAGCATATACCGACAAGGAACGGGATAAATGCTTTGCACATTTTGCGCTTTATACCTACATAGGTGTAAAATATTCAGTCTTTATGAGCCCGGGGTGCGCAAGGAAAGGGCGGGTCTCTATAGTTATGAATATCATTATTATATCTTCATCATTTGACTGTGGGAACGAGGTCTTCACGTACTTCTATGTTCAGATGAAAATTATTTAGTTTTAACGTCCTCTCCTTAAGCCGGGAGGCTAGCAACGTAAGGGATTATCTGCACTACACGAAATTAAAACTACATGTAAAAACGACACACGTTACCGTGATTTATACAAGATTCAAACCTGGAACTAGTCGCGTGAAAATCACCTCGAAAATATCTCAGCTACGGAGGTCGCCTCTTTAGTCTTGTTAATTCGCATATCTCGTGAGACCTAGAAAGCAATATCGGTCAGCAGCAGTATAACTAACAAAACCTAACCATTTCTGATCTTGAATTTTGTTGTAAATCACAGATATTTTTACTTGCACACGTGATTTCCATCTGCGTCATAGGGACAAGCGTAATCCCAAGACTCGCAAGCGCGGGGTGCCTCTTGACTCGACCACAGAATACTTAAGGCCATATTTCACTATAATTCTTTAATTAAATATGTGAAAGTGATGTATATAAGGACCCCATACATCTAAATATTTGTAGTCAAATGATCATAGTTTTCAAAATATAGCACCAAAAAGTTGACAATTTCGGAATATGGGAGCACAAGCTTCTATGCTCGTAATTAATTTTGACAAATAAATCACATGTCATATACACAGCATGTCAATTAAATATCAAAGATATTTAACCATTGGTAGTCTGGTACTGGTATCTGAATATCTTTTAAAATAGGTATTAATGTTTTTGCCAACACATTTTTATTCTTTCTAGAGAAATTAATACATATTAGGTAATATTATTTTCTATAGGACGAATAAAAATGTGTTGGCAAAAAAAAAATACCCATTTTAATAGAGGTTGAGGATATGGTATACCAGTACCCGAAGTACCCATTGTTAAATATCCTTGATACTAATTAGCATGTTGTATATATGATATAGATCACATGGCATATTATTTATTTGGCGAAATTAATTAGTAGCATAGAAACTCGGACTCCCACATTCCGAAAATTTTGACTTTTCAGTGCTATATTTTAAACCATATGATCGCTTGATTACACATATTAACGTCTATGTGGTCCTTGTATTGATCTCTTTCGATCTCTTTCTGATAATAAAAAAATATATCGTGAAATATGGTCTTAAGGGTAGAGAGGTAGAGTAGCCACTTATACTGCGAACTCCAACCGCACGTGCCAGCAAAATGGCGTCACTGGCCATCCAACATTTTGGAACGCCGTTCGCCAATCAGCGCCAGGTAACCTACTCGCCAGCCGGCAGCCCGGGAAAAAAGGGAAATTTTGCAGCTTGCGGTAGCCAACCAGACGCAATGCCCGTTCTCAAGGCCTCGCGCAGCCAATCAGAGAATAGAATATACCTCCGTGTCATTTCGTGTCTTTTTAATTGTAAACTCTGTATGAACATTTGTGAGGAGCGGAAGTTATAATCGTGATCGAGCCGCTCGTTTTCAGAGGCCGGTGGTTGGCCAGACGCTGACCACAAGCTGAAAACCATTCTGCAAACTATCTTGTTCTCCCAGTAAGGAAACCAGAAAACCTTAGTTAGTTTAGAACACAGCCGTGTACTGTGTATAATTTACAAATATTTCTGTACTGGAAGTATTTGTGTCACTTCGTAGATGTCAATCACATTTACATATTAATATTTTTGTAGTCCCCAGTAAAACGTATATATAAAAATAGCAATAATAATAATACATTCACGACTTGTTTGTTTTTGCTAAACCATGTGTTGAATCTTCCAAAACCAGATAGGTTGGAAGAGATTATACGTAGGGACACCCGAAATTCGCGAAAAAAATTTCCTCACATGCTAGATTTGAATACCCCACGGGCGTAGAAGCAGTTTTCCTTTGCTAGTTGGCGACGTGTCTTTGTGAGAAGACATTTACCTACTTGGCTGGCCAATCAAAATTAGGCAACTTCAGTGCTGCACGTATGTGATTCGCGCGCAGACGCTGAAGACTTATAGCACGGAACCCGTCCTATGACAAAAGTGGATCTGAGCCAAAGCGTTATGAAATACAACTGGTCGTGAACATTTTTCGCAAAAATCGGGTGTCCCTAGTTATATGATGGTGAAAAAAATGTGTTGTGTCAGCGCTATTGTAGTCTGTTAGTATCATAGCTTATAGTTACGCGATAGAAACAAATGCAAGAATTTCTTATTTTACTGTGTTCCTCCATTTCTCTGTTCCTTTCTTTTCCGCTGGATACGAAAATCCATTGTATGCCACGTAAAAAGTTGGTTCCACATAGCATTAAAATGATTTGTGAAACTTGGTCAGTCATGGAGAGGGGCCGGTTTTCAGGCTAATGTCGAGACCAGCCTTTGTACTGTGTGATAACGGGTCTTAATAACGCATCGTCCAGCGAGCAAAGATTTTCGCTCTAGAGAACAGCGAATAACCTACGACTTGAGGGTAATAAAGAGGCTATAATTAATTGTTAAGTTTTTAGCACTGCATAGTTCTTTGATTGTGATATGAAATGTTAATTTAAGAAACACGACAGTGTAGTACAAATTACTTTTCGATGGAAAAAAGAAGAGCCGAAGAATTTTAAAATTTACAGCATATTCCCACACAAATCTTAGAATTTGGGTTGTGGGAGGAGGGGAGGGGTTGGAATAACATGTTAGACTACAGCTCATAATAATTGCTCATGTTATTAGAATTCTGTAGACAATTTTTCTTGGAAATTTGTTATGCAGTTCACCCGTAATTAGATTTTAAAATTTGGGACAAATTTAAAAGTCAAAACAGTTAGTAGTTAAATGCTTACCACAGGTGAGCCAACTGTCGGAATAGAAAAAAAATCTGCAGCATGCCCCTCCCGGGACTCCAAGAAATAATTTAACTGAAACCATACCTTGCGTTAAAGTGACATTTTGAAATTTATACGAAACAAGTTTTTAAGTTAAAGTAATCATTTTTACGCTAAATAAAGAATGTTAAATGTTTTTTTTCCTTCAAATTAATAGAGATATTTTTTCTTTTTTGTCAGCTTACTACGCTGTAGTGATACATTTTATGATTCATGCCGTGGTCGTCTATTTATGAGTGTGTAAGTGGAGAATAATGCATATTTTAAAGATACTAGTGTATTGCGCTCGATAAACGGACACAGCCATGATGCTGCGCCTGGGTGACGTCATTGCACGTGTTGTTGCTTGTTTGCATGCATCTGCCGTTGTGGGTTACGCGTGCGTTCGGAATTATTATTATATTTTCTTGTTTCGGTGGATTTTAATGTTATGGCCGCGTCGCCGAACACCGGTAAGCAGTGCATGATTCCACTGTGCAAAACCACAACTAAATGCACTCCGGATATGATTCTTGCAAATGTTCTTAGTAGAAAAATAAAACAAAAGCGCGAAGTGTGTGTGTGAATGCAATAAGAGCCGAGAAGTACTCAGCGATTAGCGACGAAGGCACTAGTTTTGTGTGTGAAGATAATTTCAGCGTTTAGTAAGTTTGTTTTCTTACTGTAGTTGCAGTGGCATAATCCGCAACACATTTGAAGTAGATACCTGTACGATCAACGAGAGATTGCTGTTACGTTTCACAAAAACCTTTAACACAAAAACGCGTCTAAGATTTTTATTAATATTTTAATAATTACCTGTTATTACATTATGAAATGTCTTTATTTGGTTAAATAAAAAAAAATATTTTTACCTTTTGAAACTGCTTTATGTTATTGAGGTTTTATGCTCTTCACTTTGCTTAAAACATTTCTGGTATAATAAAACCCATATCACGCTAATTCATTCGATTGAAACTCAATCTTATCCTTAGTTTTTAGAACTAATTTCAAAACACTGGGATACCAAAATAACATAACTAAGTGATATTCGCACGGAAATAAAATGTTTAAAAGTGCTTGACATTTTTCAAATTATATGTTTGCAGGAAATATTTAAACATAGTATAACAACATGGACATAAATAAGTGAAGAGTAAAAGTCCTAACAGTAATTATTCGTAAGAGTAAAATTGTTGAATAATTTGTAAATCTACTGTGAACTAAAATTGTGTTTTGGAACGCAGAAGTTTCAAAATTAAATAAAGGCTGCAAAAAATGAAAATAAATTGGACTATAAACAACAATAAATTTCGAAAGAAACATACGTTACTTTTCCAAAAACAGTTCCATATCTTTCACATTTCGTTTCTATGCGATACGCGACGATCGGCCGAAGACACGTTTGCATGCTGAAGCTAAGATGGTCAAACCAAAACATCTACAACTTCGTCACGCGCGCGTTAACCAATAGGAAACCGTTTTCGTTGTTTACAAAGGAGTTAAAAAAATTTACAATTCAAGAGCGTGATAATTTGAAAAATAAAGAGCGCATTGGAATAATATTTTTACCTGGTAGTACTATATAAGGCAATTATTTTTAAGTTATGAATAAAAGCTTAACTGCTTTTATAGGGTATATCCCTATCGGATACCACGTCACGAAAACATTAAATATACTCGAAATTAAGGAAATCATTTTGGTTTTTAAACAGCTGTAAAATAAACACGCGCGCCTTCGTCAGTTGCGCGCTTATTCTGTTTGGTTGGTCGGGCGAAATCTCTCACCCGTAAGAATGCGTTGATTATCGAATCTGCGTTTCTCGCACTTCAGTTCTTCGTGACTGGTAGATAACAGCAGCCATTAAAAAAAATATACAAAAAATTGGCCCCTGTCGTCCGCTTGTCAAAGTTAATTAATGCTTTTTTTACGCCGACTGTGGACGTGTTGCGGTATCAAATGATNAATACAAAAAATTAGCCCCTGTCGTCCGCTTGTCAAAGTTAATTAATGCTTTTTTTACGCCGACTGTGGACGTGTTGCAGTATCAAATGATCTCGGCGAGCAGTCACCATCTCTGTCACTGATAAAATATCTTGCAGGCGTGAACCGCTNATCTCTGCGAGCAGTCACCATCTCTGTCACTGATAAAATATCTTGCAGGCGTGAACCGCTGTCTTTCGCGAGGGTGTGATTTGAGAGGTAATTAACTTTCTGAATCCGACCAACCTGGAAACGGGAAGTGGGGTTGCCGTAAGGTTATAACCGCATTCTTGTTTTCGTACAGCTTGAATTTCGTAGTGTCGTTACGACCAGAGTGCAACGTGTTACAATTTTACCTTAATATTATGTAAAGTGGTGTTTATGAAATGTTCAAGTGTAAAAAAACAGTTCAGCGTGCCATCTTGTTTCCATAGATGAAGTGCTTCTTGAATGATCCTACCGTGATGTTCGAAATGAGCACGTTATGGTTGGTTGCATGTTGTTAGGGTTATATATTGTATACTAGTGACTAAGGAAGGTATATACATTTATAATTATACAAGGAAAAGCTGCTATCAACTAAACTGTAGTTAATTATAAAGATAGAAGAGGCATTTAATATAATTATTTTGAGATATAATAAATATAAGTTATTGGCAAGGGAGGTCCCAATTAATTACAGTATGTGACTAACCTGAGTGATACCGTTGCCGTATGCTGAGTGTTGTATCGGAAAGCGACGAGAGGCACACCGAGCTACATCTTCAGTCTTCATCTCGGCCTGGGTCCTCAGACAGACAGACCCTGTAAGTGTTGCCAAGTATTACATGGTTTCATGATATTCATTACACTCGCATAACCTTCCGAGAATTGGAGGAATAAAGTTCTCGTCATGCAAGTGTAATATAAAGAATTATATTCATGTTGTTACAAGAGACAAACGTAATAACTTTCAGCTTTTCATTTCACAGTATTTTCATCAAAGTGTATTATAAAGAACTAAATTTTTTATCAAAGCAAAATTCTATCAGCTGATTACCCGCAGGGCTACAAATTGAAGAAAATGCGCATTCCACGTTTTTTTTTAGGTGCTAGTAAAATAAGAAGTTCTTAAATGAGAGAACTTTATTTTCAAAATAAAATAGTCTTTTCTCNATATCATCTGATTACCCGCAGGGCTACAAATTGAAGAAAATGCGCATTCCACGTTTTTTTTTTAGGTGCTAGTAAAATAAGAAGTTCTTAAATGAGAGAACTTTATTTTCAAAATAAAATAGTCTTTTCTCAATTATATAATACCGAGCGAAGTGGTGCAGTGTTTACCACGCTAAATTCGCATTCGTAATACCCCTGGTTCGATTCCCAGTCTGGCAATTCTGATTTAGGTTTTGAATGGATTTCCAAAGTTACTCCAGGTGAACGCTGGGATCTAACCTTATTGAAGACCTTGTCCGACAACCTACTGTCCGGCTCCTGACTTAACTGTGGTGTTGCATCTCTATCGAACCAGCTTCGAAGAGACATTAAGCTAAAGGCATTTAAGTTCAGTAACTCACCTGTCGCAAACATAATAATGTTTCCTCCTGGAGTTACGGCGCAATTGATAAGTTTTCTTATGCTGCTTCATTAACCTATATGATTATCACTGTCGTCATAGGATGGCCGCCTGCTAAGAAAGAAAGTATAATTAATTGGTTCTAGGTTGCACCCCCGTGCAGACATGTGTAAAAAACGAAGGAAGGCAGTAAGCGTCAAAGAAGAAGGCACAAAAATATGGGCCGTGGTTTTCATACACAATTATTTGTGAAAATTGCAACACCCAGAAAGAATGACCCGAATGAATCCAAAATAGGGGGATGTATAGAACAGTGTACCAGAAATAAGTGATTACGATTGCAGACAGATGGCGTACACATAGGCCCAGCAGCACCCTCTCTTGTGTTACCGGAAAGGTTAGTGTTACGCCAAGCTCAGTCAGTGAAGAGCCGTCAAACGAAGTGAAAGCAAGTTCCAGTATGCCTCGTCGACGTCAAAGGGCTCCATATCAGCACGTGAGTAAGTTCGAACGGGGCAGAATGATCATTTTCCAGGAAATGGGTTTGTCATACCGTGACATTTCGGCCCATACAGAGAATGCTGCTACGACAGTGATGCATGTATGGCACCAGTGGATAGAATACAGTCGTACGCAGCAACGAGCGGGTACTGGACCACGCAATGTGACCACAGCACGGGATGACCGCCATATTGTCCGCATGGCAGTAACGGACAGAACAGTCTCGTTCACAGTGTTGGCTCGACACTGGAGCACTGCAACGGGTGTGGACCTGTCTGCGTCGATGGTTCGATGCCGTCTGCTGCGGGCTGGACTGGTGGTACACATGTCATTGCGTCGGCTTCCATTGTCGAGAAACCACAAACACCTCAGAATGCAATGGGCACGTGAACACCGTCGCTGGCGTGCTGAGTGGCAAAATGTAGGGTTTTCGGACGAGTTTCACTTCAACCTGTCCTACAGTGATGGCCAAATATGTGTTAGTCGCAACCGTGGAGACCGCAATCTGGCAGCCTGCATTGTGGAGCGGCATAGCAGACAAACGCCAAGTGTGATGGTTTGGGACACCATTGGATACAACATGCGATCACGACTTCCATGTATTGAGGGCAATCAGAACAGTAACCGCTACATCAGGGAGGTATTAGAGCCCAAGGTACTGCGCCTTCTTCAGGTGACTCCACATACCATATTTCAGCAGGACAATACCCGGTCACATGTGGCGAGGCATGTGCAAGCTTTCTTCAATGAACTATGGGTACCACTGCTTCCCTGGTCTGCACGTTTGCCTGAAATGTCGCCGCTCGAACATGTCTGGGATATGGTTGGTCGGCGACTTGTTCGTCGCGGTCCTCCAGCCACCACTATTGATGCGTTGTGGACTCGCTTACTAACAGTGTGGTGGTATATTCCCCAGCAACATATCCAGGTCGTCTTTGATTCCTTGCCATGACGTTTAGGGACTCTGATTGCATCACATGGGGGCTTCATACTATTCTGAATTCTCAATAACAGAAATCATGTACAGGTCTGTCATCATAATAAATTGTGTATTGTCATGTACGTATGTAATTAATATACATAAATATTTTGTATATTTAAACCAAATTAATGAAAATAATAAATATCATTCTTGGTTTATAATAACAAACCCGATGAATTCTAGGATTTGACGAAATATGTATATTAACTATAGCAGATTCATTTTTAGTAATTTTATTCGGTAAGTCATCAATAATATAAATATCTCTAAATATTTTTATGTGATACAGGAATTATTTAAAAATTTTAGGACTTCCCCTTTTTCCTTTGCCACAATTCCTTCGCCTAATTTATTTTCTATAGCTGTTATGTCTTTATGGTTCTAATTCTGCTTTATTTTTTCTAGTTCTTTCATTTTAATTATAAATAGCACTAACTCCCTTCGGCTAAATCAACTAATAAACCTAAAATTAAAATTTAAAATTGTAAAATATTGCCACAATAATTTAATTCAATAACTTTTTTATGTACGCACTGAATAAGTTATTCTTTGTGTTCTTACAACTATTATTTTCATTCTCAATTTATTATTTTCTTAAATGCTTATCGATATCTAAATCTTTTATTTGATTAACTAATATATCAAAAGTTAAAGTTCTAATTTTCATTTATACAAAAAATTATATACAAACATAAATTTAAACAATTTTTTTATCACTGATAAACCTACAACGATCTTCAACATATAAAAGCATATTGGGGGAAAAAAATATTGTCGCATGTTTTTTACCCCTAACTAATTTTCTTTTCGTAAACATACCAGCACTAACAATGGCAGAAGACAATTTTCATCAACTGGATTATCTTTATACGACATAGTTTTTTGAGCTTCTTTTTGTAAATTTGTATGCTTCGTGTCTTAGTTCTAAAACTCTATGTCTCGATAAGCAATATTATGGTTCATACTAGGTATATCTAATTTAAATATTAACTTATCACCTCTATCTTATCTTTAATATAATGTAGTAAATGGACGACAATATTTATATCTAATAAAATTAATTTCCAGTAAATTTAATTATTATTTCTTTACTATGATGTTCAGAATTAAAAAAATAATGAGGGATAACATTGAAAACTCTTATTAGATATATAATTCCTTTTATTATTAACAACATAATCAGGAAATTTATTATTTTTCATATTCATTTTATTACTAACGTTTTATTATAATTTTTATTTTCAGGATTTTCTTCGCCATGAATAACTAATAACTAATCAATTATTTTTTTATATAAATTATACATCATTTGGCAAATAATTATGTTTTTTAATTTCTTAGCCAGATTTTAGTGTTCTTGGTGAATATGTTATTTTTCCTAGTGCATTTTGTTCAGATTATGAATGCGGTCTTTTTATAAATTTTTCATACATTCGTTTTATAATGTTAATACTTCCAGCTTCTGCTTGAACATAAAATATTTTTTTAGGATTATATTTGTTATATAACACAATAGTCGCCGGTATAAATTTGATAATCTTCTATGGCATATTTATTTTCAAGATATTTTTGTCAATTTTTGTTAAGAAATTTGAAAGTTTATCTATTAATTAATTCTCTATATATTTTACCATTAATTTATTATTTTCAATATCTACTTTTACCATTGATTTATTATTTTCAATATCTACTTTTGCATCACCAATAAAATAACTGTTTTCTAATATCCCTTAAACCATACTTGTAATTGATGACATAATTTTTTCTGAAATTTCTTTATTGAGACTAATAGTTTTTTTTAATGTTTTGATTCCTCAATTATCTTCTAAATCTTATAATTTTTTTATTAAGATGATTTATTCTTTCTAAGTTAAGAGAAATATATTCGGAAAACTATTATTTTTCGAACGAAGTTACTGTAAGTGTTTGTAAACAATCTACAACAATTTTTACAGCACCAGGAAATTAATTTGCTATCAAATTTTTATTTTATTTAGCTGCTTTCTCCATTTTTGCCAATGTTTTCTAATTCATGGATCAAACAAAGTTCTATCAGTTTATTTCTATCGTGTTAATCTTCATGTTTTTTTCTTCTTCATAATTTCTAAATTTTTTTAAGAGTAACTTAACTCTTAGATATTCGTGATTCTGGATCTTCCGTTTGTTTATTTCTATAAATATTTTCACTTTTTAAATGGGCTATAAAACTATTGAAAGTTTCTTGAGGCCAACATTCCCTCCTACAAATCAAACTAGGTGTTATTTAAATATTTGTAATGATAGAATTGAATTTGATAATAATATTGCTAATGGTGCTATTTTTTCTAACGATGGTTACATTTATGAACAATTTAGACTTGTTAAAAGAGATGGTGATAAGTGTGATATACTCAATAAAGTTGATGAAAATTCTAATTTTTTTTTTTCCATTAAAATTTTTTCCAGTAGAAATATCAAAACATAGACAAATAATTGAAGCTATTCATAATCTTGGCAGTACTATCATAATTACGCATGCTTTGATTAGCTCACAAACATACAAACGATGTAATCGCTAGTTTGGGACATTCTATATTTAAACAAAAAGAAACAAATATAAATATTTGTGAAAGNATACAAACGATGTAATCGCTAGTTTGGGACATTCTATATTTAAACAAAAAGAAACAAATATAAATATTTGTGAAAGGATTGCAAGGAAACAATTAAGATACCAGGAGTATGTAAGCGTGTTTGCTGGGGACAGTGAGAATTTCGCACTAAATTTGAAGCTAGAACTTTCGAAACAAAGCACTCAAAATCGTATTACACGCGTATTTCGTGCATGCAAATTTATAAATAGTTTACATATTAAATGTGTATTCGTTGCCCAGCAAACATACTTAAAAATGGTTAANGTGCATGCAAATTTATAAATAGTTTACATATTAAATGTGTATTCGTTGCCCAGCAAACATACTTAAAAATGGTTACAAACCTTTTATAACGACTTTGAAACCAATACGAAATGACAGTGTTCAATGCACGAAATGGAATAACGGCTTGTAATGGTCAAACAATTTGAAATAACTAGATGCCACCAAAACAAATCAACTACGACGACATGCTTCGTAAACCAATAATTCGTACTCTATTATTTTGCCGATAGTATTAACTTGCATAAGTGAAGGCTGCATTATTACAATAATAATTACAAATTATTTGCGCAGAAAATTTATTTGACTTATAAATGAGGACAGTGTGTAGGATACTCCAATGCTGGTGAACCTATCAGTAGTGCTCAATAACAGCACTGCCGGCTTTATCTAGTGTCACCCCTCTCGCCTACAGACCAGCGTTTCTCCAAACCAAGTGCTCGTTACAGAAGAACACATTTTTTTCCCCCTCGCTGCGAAACATTTTGGTGGGAAAATTACCCCACCCTTGCTTTGTAACGGCGTGAGCTTCGAGCCAATCAGAAAGCTGTTGCGTGGGCTTCCGTTTGAATTGCGCATGTGTTTACTGGAGTAAAATTTCATCACTTGATGTCTATTCCAATACCACGCGTTACATTTCACATTGAATATATTTTATCTACTTAATAGCTACGGAGAAATACATAAGAAAGCAAATAATCTAGAGTCCGCCCACAAAGGTTTGGCCCAGAAGGACCGAAAAATAGAGTAAAATGGAGATAGCACCTGTCAAATCACTTCTGTGGAACTCGAGGATAGACGTAGCTTTGTATTGACATCCTCTGATCCAAGAAGTTGCCAAATACTTCAAACTAAGCAGCTTAACTCAAGATAATAAGCAGACTAATATGATTTTCGCTATATTTACACTATGGCGGTTAAATGAATACTAACATTGTCTACATGCAATAACATTTGCAGTCATGATCACAAATTTGCATTTAAGTTGGTCAGATACACAGAGACCATTGCAACGTTGAAGTTGAGAGTTACTTTATTTGATAGTTTACTGAAAATGGTTTTTCGAAGATGCACGCTCTATGCGAGGCCGACAACGGAATAAACTGAATGGAGATTGAAATGAGTATTTGTCTCTTTCAAGTTGTGCTCCCACATTAAGAAACGCCGACCGACTAACTCCTTTTTATTTTCAGTTGGGTTTGGGACTTTTGAAGGTTTTTCCTTGGGTTTCATGCAGCCTACAGTACAGAGGCACAAAATAGAAAAATTACGGAAACTATTATATGCCGTGAATAAAGACTATCAGTTGTTCCAGCTATTTAAAGCAAACAGTTGCATGAGGAAATATGTGTAATGTTTATAATTTTAATAAAATCTGCCTTCTGACTTACAATAAGCCATGGATCGTCTTAGAGTGATAGGCTGACTAGGATCATATAAAAATGCGGCAATTAAACCATCCCAGTGCCTTAGAAGGAAGTCTGTTAAATTGTGCATGGTTTTCTCAGTTTAATGCCTGAAAGTGATATAAAAGCAAGACATAATTTAAAAGGTTTAATTATTATTTTTTTGTTATGAGGTCTCTACCGGAAATAGAAATAGAAGAATCTTCATGGAAATATTACTAATTTCACGCTCCAAAAAGAGTATCTGTTCATCGGAAGGAAAAAAGNACTTATAAATGAGGACAGTGTGTAGGATACTCCAATGCTGGTGAACCTATCAGTAGTGCTCAATAACAGCACTGCCGGCTTTATCTAGTGTCACCCCTCTCGCCTACAGACCAGCGTTTCTCCAAACCAAGTGCTCGTTACAGAAGAACACATTTTTTTCCCCCTCGCTGCGAAACATTTTGGTGGGAAAATTACCCCACCCTTGCTTTGTAACGGCGTGAGCTTCGAGCCAATCAGAAAGCTGTTGCGTGGGCTTCCGTTTGAATTGCGCATGTATTTACTGGAGTAAAATTTCATCACTTGATGTCTATTCCAATACCACGCGTTACATTTCACATTGAATATATTTTATCTACTTAATAGCTACGGAGAAATACATAAGAAAGCAAATAATCTAGAGTCCGCCCACAAAGGTTTGGCCCAGAAGGACCGAAAAATAGAGTAAAATGGAGATAGCACCTGTCAAATCACTTCTGTGGAACTCGAGGATAGACGTAGCTTTGTATTGACATCCTCTGATCCAAGAAGTTGCCAAATACTTCAAACTAAGCAGCTTAACTCAAGATAATAAGNAGCTTTGTATTGACATCCTCTGATCCAAGAAGTTGCCAAATACTTCAAACTAAGCAGCTTAACTCAAGATAATAATCAGACTAATATGATTTTCGCTATATTTACACTATGGCGGTTAAATGAGTACTAACATTGTCTACATGCAATAACATTTGCAGCCATGATCACAAATTTGCATTTAAGTTGGTCAGATACACAGAGACCATTGCAACGTTGAAGTTGAGAGTTACTTTATTTGATAGTTTACTGAAAATGGTTTTCCGAAGATGCACGCTCTATGCGAGGCCGACAACGGAATAAACTGAATGGAGATTGAAATGAGCATTTGTCTCTTTCAAGTTGTGCTCCCACATTAAGAAACGCCGACCGACTAACTCCTTTTTATTTTCAGTTGGGTTTGGGACTTTTGAAGGTTTTTCCTTGGGTTTCATGCAGCCTACAGTACAGAGGCACAAAATAGAAAAATTACGGAAACTATTATATGCCGTGAATAAAGACTATCAGTTGTTCCAGCTATTTAAAGCAAACAGTTGCATGAGGAAATATGTGTAATGTTTATAATTTTAATAAAATCTGCCTTCTGACTTACAATAAACCATGGATCGTCTTAGAGTGATAGGCTGACTAGGATCGTATAAAAAGGCGGCAATTAAACCATCCCAGTGCCTTAGAAGGAAGTCTGTTAAATTGTGCATGGTTTTCTCAGTTTAATGCCTGAAAGTGATATAAAAGCAAGACATAATTTAAAAGGTTTAATTATTATTTTTTTGTTATGAGGTCTCTACCGGAAATATAAATAGAAGAATCTTCATGGAAATATTACTAATTTCACGCTCCAAAAAGAGTATCTGTTCATCGGAAGGAAAAAAGNAAATAGAAGAATCTTCATGGAAATATTACTAATTTCACGCTCCAAAAAGAGTATCTGTTCATCGGAAGGAAAAAAGGAACGGAACAAAAAGTAATTCCATGAACAAGTTGAGAACACATACATATGCACATATATATTTAGAAAGTGTTGCAATATGTGACCACGCTTTGGTTTAAAAACCAAGAGAGGCATCTCCTGCAGTTCACAGATTAGCTACCGTGTGTTTCAAAACGTTCATCGGGATCAGGATAAACTATTACCCGTAAGTATTGCATTTACCTGAAAGAAAGAAGCATTACTCGAAATAGTTACGCAAACAATTTTTATCTATCCTTTCGCCACACCTTAGTTGACATGTCTATCGCTACGCGTAATTAGTTTAGTTTATTTGTTGAAAATTGCTGCTACGACTTTAGGGAAATCGTTTTACGTGTAGAAATTCTATGCGAAGAAATCTNAGTTTATTTGTTGAAAATTGCTGCTACGACTTTAGGGAAATCGTTTTACGTGTAGAAATTCTATGCGAAGAAATCAGAAATCATTGTACGACGTTCATTTCACCTAAAACTCCAATAAGAACCCACCAAAAGACATTTCATTTCCTGAATGGNGAAATCATTGTACGACGTTCATTTCACCTAAAACTCCAATAAGAACCCACCAAAAGACATTTCATTTCCTGAATGGTGTAAATATTTTAACGAAATAGGCTGTTTGTGTAAGCGCAAATCAACTGATCCTCAGCCTATAGTTGGTTGTTATGTATATTTGATACGAAGGTGGAAATCTGCATCCAATTGTCGTCTCTAAAAAGCTGACATCTCTTATATGGCATGTTGTCTCGCATGCCAGAAAGTACAGTATTGTCACGCGCTCGCTGTTTCACAGCGCTTGCAAGAGCGGACATGTAAGGTCACGCATGTTACCTAAGAGCGGGCGGCGAAGACAAATACCAGCTTAGGCTTGCCACCGCACGTGGCACCACGATAAATATTTTGCGGCTCGCGCGCTCCTGAACTTCAGCAGATTGAATTTCTGCGTTTATCTGAAAAAAATGTTCCGATTTCGATCATCCTTGCTTCTCTCAGCGTGACTCGGGACGCGGAGAATATTCCAGATCTTGGCTACTGATACTATAAAAGCGCGTCGGGCCTCCGAGGTGGGAGTTGCTGAGCGTCTGGAGTTTGAGCGATTGCGCGACCTTGAGTGATAGACGACGAGGGAGAAGAGCAACGATTGGCGAGAGAAGTGACCAGCGGGAGGAAAATCTGTGACTGCGAGCACCGGTGCAGTGAAGGTGAGACTGGCAGGCCTGGACTATTGGGCTGAATGCGTGAGTGAAAGACACTTCAAATTATGGCAACAGACAAACTGAACATGCGTTAATGATCAGTGTGAGTTAATTGACTACAACCAAACAGAGACACAGAGAAGGACTTTAATCAGAGTTGAGATCGACATTAAATACTTCGCTGCTTGAGGGAAAAAAAGAGTAATAGCGGAGATAGGTAGATTAATGTTGTAAATAATAGCCGTGTGAATAAATTAAAAAGGGCAATTTGGTTCTCTTATTTTAATTAAGACCTCCATCTCCCAAGAATTCGGATATGCCGCTCAGGAGTTTTGTAAAAGTATATTTCAGGATCGTCAGGCGATCTCCAGGCACGCTTGCCCTCCTTTCCAACCCCAACGCGTGAGCGCTCCAATGCGATCACTATGCCACCGATTGCAGAAGCCCAACCGATGGCTGACAAAAAGACACGAAGAGAGATGGGCAAAATAAACATATTCTCACAAGTGTAAATCCAGCAGATGACCGGGGGAAACGAAAGGAAGTTGCTCAAGCACGCGCCAGACTGGTCCAGAATACAGCTCGCGATTGCCGGTTGTGAAACCCCGATGGCAACGTCGTTACCAACCTATTCCTCAACTTCTTCTCGGCCAAGATCACTTTGCGAACGCTCACTGCAGCTCGCCACGTCCTGGGGCTGCTACTGCTGGTAGTGCCGGCACCTCATTAGCACACATTTCTTTAAATATAAAAAAATGCTTGCATATTTTTTACATTAAAAAAAAATTAATGAACTCTTATTTGTGAGATTAAATATATCTCAAGCAGCCCACGGCATTAGTTTATGTTGTAAATTTTTGATCAGTATAACTTGGTTAGCATTTATTACAGCTACAACACAAAAGAAGAATTTTGTATTTGATACAAAATAATTTAAAAAATATAAAGTATAACATTTTTTCATTCGAGGAAAATATCATCACATACAATGCGTACGAGTTGAATAGTGCTTAGTACAATTATAAAATAATTTATTTTTTGGGGTCCAACACACTTATCTTCCGCATCGTGGTGCAGAACGCGTGTCGTGAAATACACCCTATTTTAGTTATCGCGAGGTATCAAATCCTCTTTTCTCTAGTAAATATATATATTCTACTTCTTAAATTGCAGGCAGTTTTGCAATTATTCTCTGTCAAGGAGTTAAGGACGTTGGGCACGGAAAAATAAGTTATTTTATATTTTTATCATATATTGTTCAACTTTAGACATTATCTGTGACTACCTTTTCCTCAGATAGAATTTTTTTTAGATCGCATGGTTTTTGCTAAATGACATGTCAAAATCAAACCTTTACTGTTTTTGCANACGAAAGGAAGTTGCTCAAGCACGCGCCAGACTGGTCCAGAATACAGCTCGCGATTGCCGGTTGTGAAACCCCGAAGGCAACGTAGTTACCAACCTATTCCTCAACTTCTTCTCGGCCAAGATCACTTTGCGAACGCTCACTGCAGCTCGCCCCGTCCTGGGGCTGCTACTGCTGGTAGTGCCGGCACCTCATTAGCACACATTTATTTAAATATAAAAAAATGCTTGCATATTTTTTACATTAAAAAAAAATTAATGAACTCTTATTTGTGAGATTAAATANTTTAAATATAAAAAAATGCTTGCATATTTTTTACATTAAAAAAAAATTAATGAACTCTTATTTGTGAGATTAAATATATCTCAAGCAGCCCACGGCATTAGTTTATGTTGTAAATTTTTGATCAGTATAACTTGGTTAGCATTTATTACAGCTACAACACAAAAGAAANCGGCATTAGTTTATGTTGTAAATTTTTGATCAGTATAACTTGGTTAGCATTTATTACAGCTACAACACAAAAGAAAAATTTTGTATTTGATACAAAATTATTTAAAAAATATAAAGTATAACATTTTTTCATTCGAGGAAAATATCATCACATACAATGCGTACGAGTTGAATAGTGCTTAGTACAATTATAAAATAATTGATTTTTTGGGGTCCAACACACTTATATTCCGCATCGTGGTGCAGAACGCGTGTCGTGAAATACACCCTATTTTAGTTATCGCGAGGTATCAAATCCTCTTTTCTCTAGTAAATATATATATTCTACTTCTTAAATTGCAGGCAGTTTTGCAATTATTCTCTGCCAAGGAGTTAAGGACGTTGGGCACGGAAAAATAAGTTATTTTATATTTTTATCATATATTGTTCAACTTTAGACATTATCTGTGACTACCTTTTTCTCAGATAGAATTTTTTTTAGATCGCATGGTTTTTGCTAAATGACATGTCAAAATCAAACCTTTACTGTTTTTGCANCTCAGATAGAATTTTTTTTAGATCGCATGGTTTTTGCTAAATGACATGTCAAAATCAAACCTTTACTGTTTTTGCAATGTATCAATAAAATAAACTCAAACTATTTGCAGAAAATTGAAAAATGGCAACTGAAATATCTTGTCTTACTTAATTTTAAGATATATTTAGTAAAATTTATTTTCTATAAATCTAGGAACAGTCGCAAATCAAAATAGTGCAAAATTTCCTAATTTACAGCATTTTTTGAGATTGCAAAAACATTTTCTTGTGCAATTTTATAGACGTCTTGAAGTAGCTTGTGGCATCTTCTTTCAGTGCGAATTATCTCATTTCTGTACGTAAGATGTTTTTCATTATTTGTATATTTCTAAAACAGTAACATTGTGATTTTGGCATGTACTTATACGAAAACTACGGGATACATTTTTTTTGCGAGAAAACAGCACTTGCTGATAATGTCTAAAAGTGGAACAATATATGGTACAAATATAAAATAACACTTTTTTCCATGGCCAACGTCCATAAGCTTAGAAGTTGGCACGGGAGGCGACCATTGCTCCTATCGCGACCATGTTTGCCCAATCCCGGATGAGCTGCAATGCACGTGCCCTGTAGTTAGAGTATCTCCTGCACGTCTAGACTTATGGGGCTGTGCCCTCGAGCGCACCTAGATTTCATCTTTACTCAGAACCTCAAACTCTCCTCTTACTTTCACGGTAGGTTAAAAATAGCGAGCTAACGATATCTGCATGCGTTGAAGATAAAATGGACGCAAATCTCGGTCTGTCGGTGTTCGCCATGGTAAGTGCCACGTTGAAGCAATGTAAAAGCGCTGAAGTTATGATTAACAGTCACAATTTCCTGTATTTCTACTTCGAGCGCCGGGTCGATGGCTTGCTGCCACCCACGGCTTGTGCAGACACGCCGTGCACCCAGATAACCTGTTTGTATCACCTCGATCGAGTTGTCCAGACCGGGAGCCGCCTCCTGGGGTATCTTGATAAATGCGGCCTGCGAACCGACTCTTCTCGTTCGCCACTCCGTACACCCAGTGCACGTCTGGAAACTCTGCGTACGAAAAATTTGACTCTAGTGACCACGGTCATTTTACGCGAACGCGAACTCTGCGATGTGCACGCCCGACATGTCATGCAAGAACTTCGCCTGCACGCGACTTTGCCAGTTGCTGCTTCGCTGCTCGCCCCGCGAGGCTACATTCTTATCCACAGAAGGGGCTGCTGTGGTGCACTGGTCAGACGACTCGCTTCGCACCAAGGCGAACCAGGTTCGATTCCCAGCGGGATCGCCCGTGTTTCAGCACGTAGGAAGCATGGCGGACGTTGCCGTTAGCAGGAGAATTTCTTTCGGGGGCGATCCCGTTTCCCTCGCCCTCGCATTCCACTGCTTCTCCATATCCGCTTCACTTGATCTTCACCGACGCTCAAGTCTTCGCTGTTAATGGGACTCCGTAGAAAGATATTTTCGCTTCAAGATCTCGTCCGGTCGTAAGGTAGCATTGAGACGGCATACGCAAGCTTCGCGTGTATTCTGTTTCCTCAGAATTTCAAACGGCGACTATGCAGTTTTAATACAACAATATGTTCCGAAAAGCTACAGCACTGATACTATAGTTTAAAACACTGTTTTACAAAATAATGAATATCGTAAACAGACGGCTATTTACAGCGATTTCGGCTAACTTCGACATGTTCGAACGACAACATTTATGTTGCAATATCCTAATTTATTAATCGGCAACAAAATATCGACTTTCGTTTCAGTCTCGAAAAAAAATTTGCCTTAAAATATTTCATATTTTTTTTTTACATTAGAAGAGAGACAACTTCTTGCAATGAGNTCTCGAAAAAAAATTTGCCTTAAAATATTTCATATTTTTTTTTTACATTAGAAGAGAGACAACTTCTTGCAATGAGACCCACGTGACAATTATGAAGGTCCCGCCAACCAAAACTTCTTATCAGTGGAGCGGAGACGTAAGCTCATCTTGTTNACCCACGTGACAATTATGAAGGTCCCGCCAACCAAAACTTCTTATCAGTGGAGCGGAGACGTAAGCTCATCTTGTTACTTAAGTTCAGCTACAGTTCTTCACCACTATGCTGTTGCTATAGAACGTTGATCTTCAGGGAAATTATTTAACTCATTAGACATCCCCGTAACTAAAGTCAGGATCCTATGACGACTGCATTAAACTTTAGTTGTCTTATCAGCGCGTATTTTGCGCGCGGGAGCTCAGAGCGACCCTCTATGAGCATGTGACTACGACAGAAGCAACGAAGTTGTATACGGTCTCAGTGCTGTCTTCTGGTGATGTTCCAGAACAACTATGTTCTTCCCACGACGTGCGCCGTGGAGACTAACNACGGTCTCAGTGCTGTCTTCTGGTGATGTTCCAGAACAACTATGTTCTTCCCACGACGTGCGCCGTGGAGACTAAGGAAATTCGTTTTGAAACGGTTTAAATGTAATTGCAGCAGGAAACACATACAGCGTCTCATTGTAAAATCACATAATCAAGTTTGTTCATGATATCAAGCTTTTTGTAATAGCACAGATGTTATAATGTAAGAGGCAGATTTTTGTTTCTTTTCAGAACACAACTTTACACAGTTTAGCCGAGCCGAACTGCTGNTGTTATAATGTAAGAGGCAGATTTTTGTTTCTTTTCAGAACACAACTTTACACAGTTTAGCCGAGCCGAACTGCTGTAACAAAAATATTGGTAGTAAGAGGTATTTGATAATACTACTGTGTATCGAAATGACTTCAACTTAGCAGGGAACACGAATTTAGACACCCACATGGAAATGAGTGGTGAGGGGAGAGGAAACCTCTATATACCCTTTAAAAACATTTTTTGCATGTCGCATAAATTTCATTTCGGTGCGATAAAATCTTAAATTACATGCTGCGTAAAGCATCGGAAATTCTATAACCGGAGAGAGTAACCCTTACGAAGTATAAGAAATTTAAAGTAACAATTCATTAGATACTGTTACATGGACGCCTGCGTTCGTGAGGGATGGAGGTCTAAACAAAAACAAAATAAAAAATAACCAACTTTGATTTCTGATTTATTCACACAGCTCATAAAAACATGCTTAAGAGAGAAATGGAGGAACTGGAGAACGTATACAGAGAACGTATACAGACGCGTAAAGGTTTCTTAAATGCTATTCGTAAGCAGACCTCACTCAGACACGTTGGACGGTTTTATAATAAAACGTTTTCTGCTGGAGCTCTGCACACCGCTCGGTGGCCCACCCAGGCGGCCATCTTAAGGTCACTGCAACACCTGACACTTTATCTTAGTCTGGAGGAGGAGGCGGTAAGTGACAGAAGATGGAAGTGAGAGACCGCCGTGTTCTTGTCCTTGTGTAGTTCACATATTTTCCGGATGCGCACTCGGCGTGGTCGGGTAGTAGTGGTGTCTTAAGGCGAAAAATATTTAGGAAACGTCTCATGCCCGAAGACAATTTTCAAGTTCACTTTTAAACTCCAAGGATCATTTTTTAGTACGTGAAAATGGCTATAACGGGTATCTTCAGAATCAGTTTTAGCTAATTAATTCTATATGCTGAAACTCTAAAGTTGCCTTAAGACACGCATCATACTCTTATCTCACATAAAAATATAGGGTCGTCTCTTAAAGTCACGTTCAAACGAGTCGCCGCCGACGGGAAGACTGCACGCCAGGTGACCGTCTTGGACGTAGAGGCGATCAGACAATTTGTAAGTGAGCAAGAATCGGCCTTAGCGCTCACTCTCTCCCAGGCCCCGAACGTGCAAATAGCTGCAGACAGATTCCTTAAATGGACATATCTAAAAGATATATTTTCTTTGGCACCATAATCAGCGTGCTAGCACATCGAAGTTGCGAGACATACTGCCCGCAAAGATTCACCCACGCTCGCCACCCGCGCCAGTCGCCGCGGACTCCCACCTGCGCCTCGCGCATGCGCGGTGCCAACTCAACGTCATGCTCGCATCTTAGTCCCATATCTTATTGAACCAGACAACATTTATTTCAATCGTGTTATTAGTCACGACTTTATAGTCCTGGAATGGATCACCTTGCAAGCGTTACGTCGCCGTTTCCATCGTTGTACTTACTCCATGTGTCGGTCTTATCTTAAAGGCGCGCTCACGTCAGTAATTCCCTCGGGCAAGGTATCTTTCATTCCGTTTCGCGATTATGGTTACGTTTTTCATCACACTCTAGTCCCTCAGGCGCATTCCATCAGCCACTGGTACAAACTCTTGTACACAGACATAACGCGCCCACGTCATTGCCTATAAAACTGTCTTGTCTGCTGGGAAGCTTCACATGCTCGCTGTAGCTCGTTAATGTAGACGTGTTCTGCCTTATAGACAAAAAAAAACTATATCTGTAATCAAAGTCGACGTAGGCCATTAAAATACTCTAGCACCCATATCCTGGGTCAGTTAAGTGATTTTACCTATGATGCACATTCAGGTTCACCCAGGCCTTCTTTGCCTGTATTCCAGGCGGTAATAATGCACATCAATATCTTACTTAATAAATGACATTCTGCATGCAAGCGTAGAAGTAGTTGAGAATGGCACAGTATTGTGTATCTTATGTTACGAGATTTAATTTATAACACGTCCGAATCGCCACTTTTTGCGATACAAATCTTCAGCAAATTATCAAGTAATAAACATTGTTTCACCGTATTTCATCGATTACGATATTAAAAACAGACATCAAACTATCGATTTGTTTTTGTAAAATCCAGGCATATNTCACCGTATTTCATCGATTACGATATTAAAAACAGACATCAAACTATCGATTTGTTTTTGTAAAATCCAGGCATATGCAGATATCTACATAATTTATTTAAAAAATTAAACTTCAAACCTTTGACTTTTTTTTGGGATAGGGGTTTTGTAATTACTTTTCAAATCACAATTTTCTCATTTTGTGTTAATATAATTGCAATATTTATGCACTACACACAAGCTCTACATAACCAAGAACATATAAATTTACAGTTGTACCACTTAGCTACCTATAAATCCTTATGTCATCTCCAAGCTTTAACTTCAAATGCTTAAATTACAATAAAGTTTGTTTGAACAAAATCGGTTCAGTGGTTATCATTTTGCTGCAACATAACCTCAACGCCAGCGGCAGCATAGGACAGTAATATTGCTGTGCGCTGTTGCGTTGTTCAAGATTTAGCCTTGGGAGATAATAGCTGCGCGAAATTTTTCTAAGTCCATTACCTTGAGATAACGCTTATCTTATCACATGTTTACTTTCCGCTTCGGTTGCTATCTTCTTGTGCATGTTATCTATGTAATTCTCTTATCAGTTGCATTTTACGTGCAAGAGTGGTGTGACTCTCATTATCTGTTGAGATTAATCTCAGATCNTCACCGTATTTCATCGATTACGATATTAAAAACAGACATCAAACTATCGATTTGTTTTTGTAAAATCCAGGCATACGCAGATATCTACATAATTTATTTAAAAAATTAAACTTCAAACCTTTGACTTTTTTTTGGGATAGGGGTTTTGTAATTACTTTTCAAATCACAATTTTCTCATTTTGTGTTAATATAATTGCAATATTTATGCACTATACACAAGCTCTACATAACCAAGAACATATAAATTTACAGTTGTACCACTTAGCTACCTATAAATCCTTATGTCATCTCCAAGCTTTAACTTCAAATGCTTAAATTACAATAAAGTTTGTTTGAACAAAATCGGTTCAGTGGTTATCATTTTGCTGTAACATAACCTCAACGCCAGCGGCAGCATAGGACAGTAATATTGCTGTGCGCTGTTGCGTTCAAGATTTAGCCTTGGGAGATAATAGCTGCGCGAAATTTTTCTAAGTCCATTACCTTGAGATAACGCTTATCTTATCACATGTTTACTTTCCGCTTCGGTTGCTATCTTCTTGTGCATGTTATCTACGTAATTCTCTTATCAGTTGCATTTTACGTGCAAGAGTGGTGTGACTCTCATTATCTGTTGAGATTAATCTCAGATCNGTAATTCTCTTATCAGTTGCATTTTACGTGCAAGAGTGGTGTGACTCTCATTATCTGTTGAGATTAATCTCAGATCAGAGGTAAGTATACAGACAGCTTATGCACCTTGAACTAAACCTTAGGTAATGCTGCACTATGTGTAAATTAAAAACAATCTAGAAGTTCTTCATGGTCAGTTGTTACTATAAAGAGCGGAGAAAACCCGTTCCTGTGGTCAGACAACATTTGCTGTTTAGCCGAAGCTCATGGACTGTGACATGACGGCCAACAGAAGGAAACAACCCACCGAGGAATTCTCTATTCAGCCAAATCTGCCCCAACTGCGGGGCTGACCATGTCGGAGGTGCCGCGGCCTGTCATCGAAGACCACATTGTGTGGAAAATATCAATAAGAGGTTTTTCCTCCAACGCCCAAGCCCAGCGACCTGCTGCATATACCGCAGCATGGCCCACTTCATCTGCCAACAACTAGAATACTGGCTTCAAGAAGACGCCTTCTCGCCACTCCACACCGGACCAGCGAGCGGCACCTACAACTTCTGCCAGCAGCACCCTTCGCCGTACATAGCCAGAACCCACAGTCCATCCACCCAAACCCTACCCTTACCTACGGAAGGGGACTTTACCTCATCACTTCGAGACATCCGAATCCTACTAACCCATGAGCGCCAATACATGCCCCTCATCCAACGCACAGCCTCTCTTCTTCGTCAGGCCTCATCCTCTTCCGAGAAATTCCAGATCCTCCTTCACGCTCTATGCGAGGCCTTCCGTGCCTCACTTTAAATCCTCCCGACTTTTCTGTAATGCCAGTTGGTTCAGTAAAGGTGTAATTGATACTTTACGACAGACACACTACTGAACACAGTAGGCCAGTGGACATTTAGGTAGTCTATTCAAGGTAAAATGAGCACTTTTGAAAGCCCTCTCATCTTGAATAATAGTCAATAAATATATTTTATTTTAGCCTTAGCTGTGAACATACATTCAGTGTTTATTACTTACATAACAATATTTATTGTAAAAATGTATTTAAAGGATATAAAATTGCTGAAAGCGAAAAGCAACTACGGCCTCAAAAGTCCTCTTTTTACTGTGAACAGCCTATAGGAATGGCTTACACTTACACATAAAAATAACTGGTGACTCTCGTTCTCAGATAAGTGTGTTATTTGTGTATGTGTTTGAAAATTTATAGGTAGGCCAGTCAGAATATTTCAGAGACCGTCTTTTATTTCTTTAAAGTGAAATCACGAAATAGACAAAAGTAAACGTATTCAGCTTTTCGTGGCTGTGTCCCTCAAGAATTATAGATATATTTGTAGAATATATATTGCTGCATCACGGCTGTTTGATTGACCGATAAATTTTGTAGTAAAGTTAATTTGTGGTGGAATAGACGATTGTAAATTTGTATTTTATCAATAAGTACTTTGTATAATAGGATAATATGGCATTTTTCTCAGTGTATGATTGTGAGTAAATTATATATATATTTCAAAATAATTACAGAGTACAATTTTATAGTACAATTAAGCTGAATAAAATCAATGATATCTATTTGCTGACTTTTCCATTGATGGCCGAACCTGGTATTAACACTAATGCAGAACATGGCCATACTAGAGTTTCTTGTACGTTTAACTACTTTTGAAAGGTTCAGTGAGGCTAGGGTGCCTTCTGGAGATTGTAGGACCTGGCTGTTGCTTCTCCGTCTTGTTTTTCTGTTCGTCACTGTTCCCGTGTATAATTCTGACGCGCCGAGACAAGCGGAGCGGAGTTCAAGTCGTTCTACGAGCTTTGTTCAAATGAAACCCCTTTCGAGATGTATAGCCACTAGAATATGGAAAAAGGAAAGACGAAACACAAGTGAAAACGGTAGTATTTTATTATGTTTACTGCATACAATGTTTCTCATTGTTAAGTCACCCGTGGCGTCCAGGCAGGCATCACTGTATGGGTAGGCTATAAATTCCTTTTGCGAATTAAGATTACTTTTGCCCTTTGAACCAGTTCTCAATCGCATTCTTTGCGTCCTTGTCGATGTCGAATCTTCGTCCCTTTAGGACTTTCCTTTTAGAGGGCGTGGGACAAAAATAAATGGAAAACATAACAATTAAAATACACATAACCTGGCAGAGAGCATATAATACCTCAGACAGCAGTTCTTTTTGCCATCTTTATGAGAAAATATTCTTATAGAGTGATGCATTCCTATAGGCTGCTGATGGTTAATTAAACATGTTTTAAATCAACCTTTGAAAAACGTCACTGCTCCTACCTGCATATTATTTAACGGGGGAACAGACTGGCATGCGCTCAGTAATTTGGTAACTATGGAGGTAAAGTAGTCCAATGTCGTTACGTTGAATTAAATGTGATAGGCAAACATTTCTAAAAACTGGAATTATTTGTTTTACCTTTAGTTTTAAAAATAAACATAAGAATTTGCAAATTCAAAAATATTTAATTTTCTGATTATTATAAATGTTTGCTTGACTGGCGCACGATTAAAGTGATCAGACACTTCGGTGGAAGAACATACCATGTGGCTACACGTATATCTTAAGCGGGGCATTCAAAAGTGCCCAGTTTACCGTGCACAGTCTATATTGGGCTATTTATTACGCTGTAAATATGTACATTTCTTTGCAGCTCAAGAAATTAGGCTAAAAGAATTCATTACTCTGGTAAAGTACGTTCTCACAAAGTTGATAAAACCTGTTATCTAAGATTGCCGTTTCTAAGTTTTTCAATGTTGACTTCCAAAGACTTCAGTAAACAAGCTTAGCCATAATATATGTTTCACGCACTCTCAACGGCCCGGAAAGTTGAAATTCATGAGGTGAAAAATCTGGTCTGGACGGGACGCGGAAAACACGCCGTATTCTCTTGGCTCTCGTCCGAAACATTCGCGAACCGTCAATAACGGTCCTCTTCGACACGCAATTTTCTTCGTACAAAGCGACCATTCTCTGACGAATCGCCACTGACCTGCATTCCTCAGTATGTGAAAACTGAACTGCCATTCGGTGATCCTTCTTGGACAGGTTTGGTAACTCACCAACCTTATCCCACGTGCACTGCCACCCGCATATGCTTCACCTATAATACATACATTCTTCGTTTTCATGTTATAATTTCAGTTTCAGAAGTATTATTGGAAATACTTGATTATAGAAAATGTACAATTCACTAGTTGTTTAATACTTTTGTATCTAATTTTCACTATGTGTTATTTCCTGCTTGTAAACAGCCAGGAATTTATTGATAAAATATAATTACATTCCTCACTTTTTTGCAACAAGCAGATAACATACAATTAAAATTACGCACACAAATGTTAAACAACTCATAAAGTGTAAAGTTTAAATAATCGTACATTGTCAGTTATTACTATGAATCCGAAATTTTAACCCTGCAGCGAAGAATTTCTGCAAAAGGCGCGAAGCCCAGCACGGGGCAACTTTCCAAACAATGCGCGTGCGCCACACGCGCAACTACGTTGCAGCATTCGAGTTTCAAAACTCAAATGCTAGTTAACCACGTGGCGCTCTTCGAACGGGTCTCCTTTGAACACGCCTCGTATTTCAAGTTTATCGAACTTAGTCAGGTTCTTGTTTATATACATATATATTTTTTTTTAGTATTCCTAGATAAATATTTGGTGAATATATTACGCATGAATTTGACTCAATATATTTTTTGTTGTGTTGCCGGATCGTCTCCTGGCTTACATGCGCTTTTTGCTGATACAACAGATAAGACAGCCAACACTAAATAACGGATATGTTCAGTGTTATTATAATATTTATTGTTAATTTTTGAAAAGTTAACAGTGATTAGGTGGTGACAAAGCCACATACCTCAAACTTCGCCATATTAGTAAATAAATCATCATGAGTTTCATTTCGTGTGTATAGTTAAGTTATTATGAATATATATGATTGTGAGAAAATACGCATTTCACTAATGGTAAAATGGTCCAAACATTCTAATAGGAGTGGAGTGAACTAATTTTTCTTTAATGCTTAAGGACACAGGCCATTTTCTCGTGATATGGGCGTCGCGGATACAACTTAACTTCGACGATTCAAACAGTGAACTGAATATCTGGAAGTAGCGAGATCTCGCGTTATAAAGCACTACTCGCTGAGTTGGACACAAATGTGTTCGCGGTACTCGTACAATGGAACGGTCATGCATTAAAAGTTCCATGACTTAGCCTGAAAACTGTGTGTGGCCTCGGCAAAACGTGTTCGCATCGGGCTTATATCACTGTACCACGAAGATATGCCGTATGAAATTTCCTCTCAACATAACCTACTTGGTATTATATTCCTGTTCCTCGTCTGTTTCAATTACGGACGTGACTAGGCTCTTCCACGCTAGAGTTCTTTTGTGGCAAACATTTGTCTGCGACTCCTTTCTCACCAGTTAGATTTTCTTTTACTTAGTGACAGCTCACATTTACCGTCTCTCTACAGACGAGCGTTGANCAACATAACCTACTTGGTATTATATTCCTGTTCCTCGTCTGTTTCAATTACGGACGTGACTAGGCTCTTCCACGCCAGAGTTCTTTTGTGGCAAACATTTGTCTGCGCCTCCTTTCTCACCAGTTAGATTTTCTTTTACTTAGTGACAGCTCACATTTACCGTCTCTCTACAGACGAGCGTTGANCTCCTTTCTCACCAGTTAGATTTTCTTTTACTTAGTGACAGCTCACATTTACCGTCTCTCTACAGACGAGCGTTGATGAATAAAACATAGAGTGAAGTAACAGCATCATACGATAGCCACCGTCCTACAGTTCCGTTGCCAGTTCCTTTAAATGCACTTTCGAAATGAGTGGCATTTCCAGCTTGAAGGGCAAACAACTAGCAATTACAATGATCAGACATCAACCGAAAACGGGCTCGCGTCCACTTGGAAACTCGTCACAATGTTAACTACGGTACTTCTTTGGGAAGGCCTTTGCAAATATGAAGCAAATAAAACCAAAGAACAGCATTTCTACGAAGTGAGCATAGAATAAATCCATACACAAATATTTTCTTCCGAGGTATTTTTCTGCGACGTTATTCGGCACCAGACGCGAGTATAGTTCTCCATAACTTAGCTTCTTGAGCACAGGAAAGCTAAAGCAATGATTTAAAATAAAGATAATGCAACTGTCTGCCACTTCCAACACATAAATTATCATAATATAATTTCAATACATTTTCTTTGATTCGCCCATAACATGTGGAAAACACCGTTTGCGCTGCAAAAGTGATACTTTCCTCTCTCAGATATTAAGCGAATTTTCATTGCATATATTTAAAACTATTTTATCTAGCACGTAAATACTGTTACAAGATGCCCGAGGGGCGTATTCGAATTCGTGGTGGAGAGAGTTCTTAATAAAACGAAAATATCTACATTTAATTTTCATTTATTTACACAGCTACTAAATATTACCTAAACTATCTATCTCAACTTTTACTCTTGTTATTAGTTAACGCTATATTTAATGCCCATCTCAATTATAATTAAAGTCCTCTATGAGTATATATTTTTGTAGTCACTTAATTCACAATCATTAACACATATTCAGTCTGTTTGTTGCCATCATTTGAAATGTCTTACACTCGCTCATCCAGTTCGATGGTGCTGCCGGCCAGTCACACCCTTCACTGCAGCGAGGCTCGCAGTCCGCAGATTTTACTCGCTCTGGTCACTTCCGTCGCCACTCGTTTCTCTAGTGGCTCGTCGTCTGTCGCTTAAGGTCGCAAAATCGCCCAAACTCCCACCTATCGTAAACGTCCGGCTCGGAAGCCCGTCGCGCTTAAATAATCTCAGCCGCCAGATCTGGAAGCTTTCCCGCAACCCGAGTCACGCTGAGAGGGGCTACAGCAATAACCAGAACATTCTTTCGTAGATAATCTTAGAAATTCTATCCGCCGAAGGTCAGGCGCGCACGAGATAGGTAGGCTTATCTCGCACCAGACGAGCCAAGCAATGGCAGCGGTGCTAAACACAGACCGCGTAACGATACGGTCTCTTATATATATAGTCAATTTACTGTTACTTCCAACTTTTCTGAAGCCATGCTAAAGTTCTACTTCCAGGATTTTCCTCCACCTCATGCTAACAAAGCTTAACAGAGTCTAGAGAATTACACAATAGGGAACGCACCGCATTCATGCGCACTCATTCTAATAATATTTTGNAAGCTTAACAGAGTCTAGAGAATTACACAATAGGGAACGCACCGCATTCATGCGCACTCATTCTAATAATATTTTGCATAAGAAGTATTTCTTACTGGGCATTACCAACATACCTATTTTATCACGGTTTTTATTATATTAATTATAAATTAAATATTATATTTCACTGATGAAATATAAATACACTTTAAATTTACCCAAAAATAACGTACTTCTATGGCTTGTCATACGTGAAATATTCNACTGATGAAATATAAATACACTTTAAATTTACCCAAAAATAACGTACTTCTATGGCTTGTCATACGTGAAATATTCAAGAAAAAACCAAACACATCAGACATGGTGTGATTTTTCAAAGGTTCTATTCAAAAAGTGCGAAGAAACCGCAAACAGACTATACCAAGTGTTATAAAAAATTTCCACGTCATTGTATGCAGAATTTTTTCAGCACAAAATTTTAAAATAAATATACGATCTATACTTGCAAGCCAAATAATCCGAATCAAACCACAACCTTGTATTTAAATGCNAATTTTAAAATAAATATACGATCTATACTTGCAAGCCAAATAATCCGAATCAAACCACAACCTTGTATTTAAATGAATTTTAAGCAAAAAATGTAGACCTGAGTATTAGATCACTTGGTATTTTCTGAAAGCAACGACATTCATTTTCCTAATGATATGATTTCTGCCAACCCGACANAGTATTAGATCACTTGGTATTTTCTGAAAGCAACGACATTCATTTTCCTAATGATATGATTTCTGCCAACCCGACAAAATCCGGCGTGATATAACAAGGTATGTAGGTACGACTTGACTTCTGGTCGAGTGGAGTGGAAATATTTGGGTGGCTCTTACACGAGTTCTTGATAGCCTACGAGGGTGAAGCGAGGTGAGTATGGAGTAGCGCCGAAATGCAAGGGCGGTGTAAACGGGAGATCCTCGAGTAAACCCGCCGACCAGCGGCATTGTCCGGCACGATTCCCACATGCGAAAATCCGGGAGCGACACCGCCGGGAATCGAACCCGGTTCGCCCAGGCGGGAGACGAGTAGTCTAACCACTACACCACCGCGGACCCTGTCTCGTCGACAGCGAGGCCATGAGAGACGGAACAAGTTGCACAGAGAAGCAGCAACGGGGGATTAATCGGAATTGGCCTGCATTAAGGGGAACCATCCTAGGTTCGATTGCTGGTCCGGCTAACATGATTTTTTCCCCACATGGTTTGCCGAAATCACTCCAAGAAAATACTAGGGTGGTTCCTTATTACAGACCACGGTCGATTAATTCCCCGTTCCTGCTTTTTTGGGAATAATGCTCCGTCTCTCATGACCTCGCTGTCGACGAGACAGGGGCCACTGCGGTGTTGTGGTTACACTACTAGGTCTCTCACCTAGGCGAACCGGGTTCGATGCTGAATATCTTGAGGTAATGTGAAAGGATACATAAACCTGGTTTAGTTATATATATATATATATATATNGACATTAACACTTTTGTTACGACCAATTTATCCGAGATTTCTTCACCCATCTGTTTTAACTGATTCTGCATTTCTAGAATTTTCGACAGGAAAACAGACATTTCTGTACCTTCTTCATACTTATATTGAAAGAATCGCTGTTGTATTACGTGAATATTTGTTTCACTTCTCTGTTCATATACACTTAGTAATTTTCGCCACATCTCCGCAGCAGTAGTGCATGTGATAATGTGCAGCATCACGTCTTCTGACATTCTCGTGACCAGTAAGGTCTGAGCCTTCGCATCCATACTTTCCCAGGCTGATCTCTCCGTAACAACTTCTGGCTTCAAGGTGCGACCTTCGACCACATCATATAAACCTTGACCTCGCAGTAAAACTGACGTTTGGAATTTCCAGATGTTCCAGTTCTTGGCGCCTTCCAGTTTAATAACTGTACTTTGATGTGCCATGCCATCCATCTTGCTCTTCCTTCCTTCCTGCAAAAAACCTTCCTTCCTTGTCCGTTCTGAACAAGTATTTTCTTCTCGCCACGCCGCCGCTTGGTCGTACTAACCTCAAACGACACTACTTACGTCGGCGATATTAAACAACTGTTGTTGCAGTATTTACCACGTGATAAAATGAAGTTGCATACAAGATTAGGTGTCTGGGCCCATAACCTGTAGGTTTTATAAAGGAATACTCCGTATTTACTTGACTAAACTATTTATTAGTTTGCAGAAAGAACAATATATATTAACAAGGCACATAGCGCCATGACACTCCAACGGTAGCTTGATAGCTAGCTAATCATTTGTTTTCAGTGTTGCCAACTTAACATATAACACACTTTTAATATTGCATTGTATATTTAATTACAACACCCACCCTCAATGCAATATTTACCTAAGTTTTATNCAGTGTTGCCAACTTAACATATAACACACTTTTAATATTGCATTGTATATTTAATTACAACAATATATATATATATATATATATACATATGAGTGTTGGTTTTATAATATTTTTCTTTGTAAAGTAGGGGTAAGTCCCCTAGTGGCGGACGCCGAAGGTTTTCAGGCAATAAAAAAAAACCTGCTCAGAGAAATTACCTTTATTTATGAATTTACTACGTCAACAAAGTTTAACATCAAAATAAATTAACAAAAATGCAACTTCTGCATAAAAAAAACTTAAAAACTTAAATCAAACTTTGGTAAAATAAGTTGCAATCACTGCAAGTGGCACCTAGTACCGGACGGACTTAACTTAGAGCCCCCAGCGCCGGACATCTTCAAAACATCGTGCATCGATCGCATATGTAGGCATCTGGACATTCTGGGATGTCTGCATGTGCTCCATGAGCCCACCCACGGCAGCTAGAGCACTGATCCAGTCTTCGTCGTGGTCCTCTAAGAACACTACGCAAGTAGTTCCTATGAGCCCCCAGCGCCGGATATCTTTAAAACATCGTGCATCGATCGCATATGTAGGCATCTGAACATTCTGAGATGTCTGCACATGCTTCATGAGCCCACCCACGGAAGCTGGAGCACTGCATCCAGTCTTCGTCGTGGTCCTCTAAGCACACTACGCAAGTAGTTCCTATGTCAGATATTTGAGTTAACAGTTACTTGTTCTTTGCTTTATCTCCACTTTTTCCTTTGGTCTTTAAACCTTTGGTTTGTTTCCCCTTCTGTTTTCGAACTATTCTAAACTTATTTCCGATTCCTTTATTTTTGTCCTTAACGTTATTTTCATTCTCTTTTTCTTCAATAGCAATTTTGTATGGTGATGAAGCTAGAATTTCACTTTTTTCACATTTTCTCTTCCGAGCAACTGATCGTTTCTTGGCAGCATCTGGCAATGGCGACAAACTATGGACCATCTGGACAACATCTGGATCAAAGCTAGTCGATGGCTTGGGACTGTTGATTGTTGGCTCGCTGGTACATTCTTTAGGAGGGTCTGTGGGTTCTTCTGAGTCCAAATTGTTGGACAGTTCTGCATCGCATATCGTAGATGAGCTACTAGCAAAAGATAAGTCATTGGAAGACACGGAAACTTACCCGCTGCAACCTGGTTCTTCTAGTGGAATGTTTGTCATGTCTGAAGGAAAATAATCCAGGTCAGAAAATACATTTCTATCAAATGGGTAAATTCCTGTGCATTTGAAACCTGACACCGCAATATCTAGCGGAGCTACTTTTGTAAACGCTTCATTTACCAGACCGGCAATATCGTAGTCGGTTATCGGAGATCCAGCATTTGCTCTNGAGCTACTTTTGTAAACGCTTCATTTACCAGACCGGCAATATCGTAGTCGGTTATCGGAGATCCAGCATTTGCTCTCATCCACATGTCGCATCGTTGATTGTAGGCATCATTAAATGGCTTCATGAATGTTCTATCAAGCGGTTGTAGTTTGTGGGTGGTGTGTGGTTGTGAGCTTATCAAATGAATGTTGTTTTCTCGGCAAAAATTGATGACCGCCAGTGTCTTGTGGCTACAATGGCCATCTAGCAGGATCAGCACAGGGCTCTCTTTTGTCGGGCGTGAGTGTTTCATGAATAGCAGCAGCCATTGAAGGAAAAAATCACTCTTCATCCAGCCTTTTGGCTGGGCCACGCCTACGCTTTCGGCTGGAACATTAATCATGAGCCGATCATTCATCTTTTGCCTGGGAAAGACAAAAAAAGGCGGTATGAAGTGTCCGTTGGCACTCATGCAGAACAAAACTGTTATATTTTTGCCCCTCTCAGCAGAAGTGAGTTTGCCTACTTGACGAACAACCTTCGGAGCAAGCACTTTTTGATGTTTTTGTACGCAGCTGACTCCAGTTTCATCACAGTTGTAAATGTTAGAGGGTGGAAATTTGTATTGTCTCATCACTTTTTTAAAGGTTGTCATAAAAAAGATCCACTTGTGGTTTATTAAACCCTACGGCTCGCATCATGCTCGTCGACTCTGGTGCTCTCAGCGATATGTCAGGATGTGTCTGCATGAAATCGTAGTAAAAATGCTTACCAGCAGCACCTTTCTCTTTATTAAATCGATGAAGAATCTTCAAAGCTTCAGCCAAGTCAAAAGCTAACTTCAGAAACTCCTTTCTCATCAGCGGCAGACATCTATTGGACAAATATTTTACGTGTTCCACTAAAACTTCTTCGTATTCGGGTGAGAAGGTGTTAGTGAATCTACCGATCTTTGGTTGCAACGTTACTTCTTGTCCACGGTTCAATAACGATGTTTTATCGCGTAGAGTGATTTTTAGAACGCCGTAGCGCAACGAAGCTTCTCTCAAATGCATTTCTTTGAACAAAACCTTATCTATCGCAGTTTGTAAACTTTGTTGGTCCCATTTTCCTTTCTTTTTCGTCTCTTCCATTTCGATTTCTCTGCGCTATTCTATCCTCTAAAACAACGTACAACAATTATTATAAAAAATATATAATTGCGAGAAAAAACAACTTGTTTACTGTCCGGCGTTAAGGGACGACTTTGTGTCCGGTACCAGGGGACAAAGAATCCCCAAAATTACGTATTTTTTCCCAAAATTTGTTTGGAAATCAACAAAATCTTTCACAAACTTCGAATATTTATGAAACACTACGTGTAATAATAATTACCATAAACATTTAAACACAAAAACATAGCAGTAAAACTCACTTCGATCTTACGTGACGCAGAGTATTCTCGCCAAAAGCACCAATCGACCGCTCCCACCTTGGCCTCGCGCGTCACTGGCAAACCGCGCCCCGCTATCGCGTATTGCTACGCTCCC
>NQII01006595.1:104880-117193 GCA_002778355.1 Clitarchus hookeri
TGGTGCTCTCAGCGATATGTCAGGATGTGTCTGCATGAAATCGTAGTAAAAATGCTTACCAGCAGCACCTTTCTCTTTATTAAATCGATGAAGAATCTTCAAAGCTTCAGCCAAGTCAAAAGCTAACTTCAGAAACTCCTTTCTCATCAGCGGCAGACATCTATTGGACAAATATTTTACGTGTTCCACTAAAACTTCTTCGTATTCGGGTGAGAAGGTGTTAGTGAATCTACCGATCTTTGGTTGCAACGTTACTTCTTGTCCACGGTTCAATAACGATGNAAGGTGTTAGTGAATCTACCGATCTTTGGTTGCAACGTTACTTCTTGTCCACGGTTCAATAACGATGTTTTATCGCGTAGAGTGATTTTTAGAACGCCGTAGCGCAACGAAGCTTCTCTCAAATGCATTTCTTTGAACAAAACCTTATCTATCGCAGTTTGTAAACTTTGTTGGTCCCATTTTCCTTTCTTTTTCGTCTCTTCCATTTCGATTTCTCTGCGCTATTCTATCCTCTAAAACAACGTACAACAATTATTATAAAAAATATATAATTGCGAGAAAAAACAACTTGTTTACTGTCCGGCGTTAAGGGACGACTTTGTGTCCGGTACCAGGGGACAAAGAATCCCCAAAATTACGTGTTTTTTCCCAAAATTTGTTTGGAAATCAACAAAATCTTTCACAAACTTCGAATATTTATGAAACACTACGTGTAATAATAATTACCATAAACATTTAAACACAAAAACATAGCAGTAAAACTCACTTCGATCTTACGTGACGCAGAGTATTCTCGCCAAAAGCACCAATCGACCGCTCCCACCTTGGCCTCGCGCGTCACTGGCAAACCGCGCCCCGCTATCGCGTATTGCTACGCTCCCCCGCGCCCCTTTGCAACCTTTTTGAAACGAACGCGTTGCGACTTGCCGAGATAGTACGAGTGTCCGATACTAGGTGCCGTCCGGCGTTACGGGACTTTCCCCTAATGGTAATATTTTGCTTGACTTAATGATGCGGTATTAGTTCCTTGTATATACGTTGACTTTGACGTGTTTGTAATGTCTGGAAACTTCGTACGCGTTTATCAGCGCTCCACATAGAACCTTCTTGCTCCGCTGGCAGCGCCACGTCCTGGCAGCGTAGACTAGCGCAGCGTGTTGAGACAGTGGAGAGGCAATCTGGTGTCGGCAGATGGCAGTCGAGAGTGGGTGTCTGGACGGTGTCGCCCCTGGGCCTTCCCCGGACGGCCGGAGAACGGCTGAAAGGGACGCAATATCACACGACGGGCAGGTTACTGCGGTGCAATGTTGCCAATGTGCGGGCAATTACCCGAATTTCGGGTATTTTACATACTCGCGGGTAAAAATGTAGGTATTTTACAGTTTCGGGTAAAACGAGGGTATTCTGCTCTAAGAGCAATAAAAAGTTTCGAAATCAGGGATAAATATAAATTGACCATACTGGACCCATTTAAATCCTTTAGTGTTTCTAATCTATCGTTGACTGTCTTTGAAGATCCTTCAAAAACCACAGAAGATATGTTGATGACCATGGAAAACAAGTTCAAGGAAATCCATTTGGAGTTCATGTCATATGTTCTTGGTCTTCTGGCAGATTTTAACACACTGTTTCAAGGAGAAACACTATTGCTTCATCGACTCAGACCAGAAGTTGAACGACTTCTTAAGACGTTGTGCTGCAATATTATGAATGCTCCTTATGTAAATATGCGGGTGTATTAGCAGTTGAACATAAACATTCCTCAAATTATGTTGCTTTGAATAAAGTATATATTAGTGTGTCTGCACAAGAAAGCTTGGGAAAACTTATTGAATAAAAGAATGTTCGTGAACAAGCCATGCGGTTATTTTCTAAAATCGTGTCTCCAATTTTATTTTGAACTTGAATCACAAATAAAATGTAGATTTGTGTTTAGTGATAAGATTTACGATGTTATTAATGTGGTCGCCTCGTCTCGCTTAGTCAATGGAAATTCTATAAATTTTTGTAGTCTGTCACAGCATAACTTTTTTTNAATGTGGTCGCCTCGTCTCGCTTAGTCAATGGAAATTCTATAAATTTTTGTAGTCTGTCACAGCATAACTTTTTTTATACAACACTTCTTGACTTTACATAAAAAACTTCCTAGTTAACTCTTGGAATTCATTTTACTTAGTTACGCATATTTAATATTTTAGGAAGATACATATTTCTAATTTCTTATGTGAATATAAAGAACTATACATTATTTGCACAGATGTAATAATTCTGTATGTGGTTATGTGAAAATATTAAATTGTTTGGATAAACTGTTCGCTTGTTTTTTAAATTTTTTGTATGTAGTTATATTTGAAGTATGACATCTATACGCGTGTGTAAATTTAAGTTTCAGTCCAGAAAATTACTGTTTTTTGTAACATATTGTTGCTATATTTACCAACCAACACAAAGGTTACGTAATCTGTTACATTGCCTTTTCTACTGTCTGCAATAAGCATTCTGCTCAGTAGCAAATCTATGCCATCAGACATTGTCTGTAATCTCAAAGGTGGAATGTCAGTCAGTATTGTTCTCAGTAAATGTATTTGTGTTGAGTTTAAATGTTATGTTGGCCTCACAAAGACGAACGTCACAGCAAACCACTCTTTTCTCCATTTTACATGTACACATTCTTATGCACACGTCTCCTACGTACACAAAATTTACCTTAAACCGATATTTATTTAGTATTTTTAAGGTATTTTAATTTATTTGTCCATAAATGTTTTTTTTGCCGACCTATGAGAAAAGCGGGTATTTTATCTTGCACACGCGAGTAAGAATTCAAATCAGCATTGGCAACGCTGCTGTAAATAAATTAAGCCACGTATTGGGTTGCTTGAAATTGCTACCACTTTTAAAGTGAGTGAGCGCAGGAGCAAGAGAGCGACATCAATTTTCGTTCACCTGAGCTTGCAAGATAGTAGAATTGTGGTATATAATGGTCGCTGTGGGCAATGCATAGCGATGCAATGGGTATCGTGTTTTCACCAACTTGGTAGCGTTTCCACTCGTTCCTGAGCAGTCTACTCTCCCTCCATTTGGCACTCCTTTGTGGTTGCCCTGGCACAAAGTTTTTCAACGTTTTAGTTGATCAAGTTCTGCACAAAATCTCGCCCCAAATTAAGAGACTCGTAAAATGCCGCAAAATTGTATGCAATACTCTGATAAGGCTATTACATAATGGGCTCTAAAGCATGCCGCAATATTTTAGATGTTTTTATTTATAAAATATTTGTCATGTTTGTATGTTCTCGAAATGTCTTGAGATTTATTAAGTGTAAAGCACTTTGCGTTAGAATGTCAACAGTCGTCGCATGTGTTTAAGTATCTGTACCTGTCTGAGCGAATTATAAGGATGCGAGTTAATCTGGGGTGAACATTATACAGGATGATTCTAAAATCATGTGACAAACATTGAGAGGTGGTAGAGCTCACTTAAACCAACAATTATTGTATAGGAATATATGGGCGGAAGTGACGCGTTTAGGCACAAACAGAAAAACATAACACATTAACGGAAACATAAAATGTTCATTAGCAGCATACTTAACGAGTGATTCCGCACAGAAAATGTTAAAACAGTTGCTGGAAATGCATCCACCAACAGTCATGCATGCTTGGCGACCACTAAATATGGCATTATTGGCTGACAATGGTGGCGTTCGTGAAATACCTGGCGTATTTGTATCTGTTCGCCAATCACTCCACTGACGCTNTTATTGGCTGACAATGGTGGCGTTCGTGAAATACCTGGCGTATTTGTATCTGTTCGCCAATCACTCCACTGACGCTACCAAGCTTGCATTACTGTCTGTGGTAGCAATTTTGAGCAATTATCAATTATTATAAACATTGCTGTAAAAAGGCATTTAGCGGCGACGTTGTAAATAAACAATGTGTTGCATTTCATGTGTTATTTTTGTGTTTGTACCTCAACGCGTCACTCCCGCCCATATATTCCTATACAATAATTGTTTGTTTTAGTGAGCTCTACCACCTCTAAATGTTTGTCCCATGATTTTAGAATCACTCTGTATATATGAGAAATGCAGATACTGAAATGAAATATAATTTATTAGTTATTATTATACGTTTGATACGTGGTTTGCAAATCTTGTGACATCTATGTTGTATACTTACTGTGTATTACAGAGGTCAGTAGTCTCTCTTGGTTCTTTTGGAAAAGCTGAAATTTGTTTATTGGCTGTGTTAACATTTTGTGCCAAAGATTTACGATAGTTATATAAGAGATATAAAGGTTCTGTTTAAATAAATGAAATGCCACTCTTAAAGTTCTGTAAAACTATACGGAATTGGTAGCTTTAAAAAGGGTTATTAGAATATAGTTATATGTATGTCAAAGTTAGCTGAGTGTATTTAGAGTAAAAAATGGCAAGCAAAAAAAAAAGTATTTTAGGATCTTTGTGTCTCGAAATATTTATAATTTTATATTTATTGTAGTAATATATTTTGCTGTTGTTCATGGATGTCACTATATTTTTATATATACATAAATATTTATTGCACATGTTGTATATATATATTTACCAAAAATTATATATTTAGAATAGGTGCTCTACTCCTTTTTTGTGAGCCAGACTCTTACTTGTTGGTGCATTCTAATATTAATATAGATAAATGGTTTTGTATGTTTTATTCTGATTTTTTTTTAGTTTGCTTAATCTGAGCTGATACTTAAATGAAGAAGCTTAAAAACCTATTGTGTCATTGTTCACAATAATTTTTTTAAAAAAGTATTTTTTGTAATTGATTTGTGGATTAATCAATTGCAACAAAATTAATCAGTAGCTGTTCTTGTGTTCGCACCTCACAGAGTTGTGGTTAGTTAAATAGTTGTGGAGTGAGGTAGACTATTAAACGACGTCCTGTTAATGTTATGACAATTACGATCAAACTGACTTCGCTCGATCTTCCCATCCAGATTGATGATTTTTTATAAGCGAACGCAGTAAACACTGTGTCTAACGGTCGCTTCCATGTTTGGCACGTTGCCAACAAGCGTATTGTAATAATCTCAACTCATCAGTTCATAACGAGATCCAGAACGCCTGCAGTATTATGTGTTTGCTGCACGATGACACAGATTAAACGCTTCGCTGCGCAGTTAAATCCATTGGTGGATGGCGGTCTTACAATTTAAAGCAAATTGGTATCGTCTATTCGCGGTATCTTCACACAATTGCTGAATCGAACCTTTGAAAAATTGCCCCATGTACTCTATGGCGTGTTTGGTCGTTTNTTCCTAAATATGCCACGTATCACAAGTGTTTTATACACGTGTTAACATAACAGTAGCTTATTTTTAGTTAGATTGAACATTTGCTTATATATGATCTATAAATATTGATATTTAATTTATAATCAATACGAATGAAAACAGTGAGAAAAAGGTTGTGTTGATAATGCCTACTAACAAACAGTTCTTGTGCTACATATCATTAAAGCGAGTGATCACGAATATGGCGCGTTGTCACTTTGATGTAATTTTCTATACTTAGTTAAGCTTTGTTTGCATGAGGCGGAGGAATATCCTGCAAGTANTCCTAGATATGCCACGTATCACAAGTGTTTTATACACGTGTTAACATAACAGTAGCTTATTTTTAGTTAGATTGAGCATTTGCTTATATATGATCTATAAATATTGATATTTAATATATAATCAATACGAATGAAAACAGTGAGAAAAAGGTTGTGTTGATAATGCCTACTAACAAACAGTTCTTGTGCTACATATCATTAAAGCGAGTGATCACGAATATGGTGCGTTGTCACTTTGATGTAATTTTCTATACTTAGTTAAGCTTTGTTTGCATGAGGCGGAGGAATATCCTGCAAGTANGCGTTGTCACTTTGATGTAATTTTCTATACTTAGTTAAGCTTTGTTTGCATGAGGCGGAGGAATATCCTGCAAGTATAACTTTAGCAGGGCTTCAGAAAAGTTGGAAGTGACCGTGAATAGACTATATCGATCAAGCCGCATCTAGGAATCTGCAACATTACTAGGGGATCGTCTTGTTCTGCGGTCTTCCAAGTAGAACATTCCTGTTTCATAAATGTTACTGCCCCGAGGTGTCAGTCGGCGTTTGCGAAACGAGGCAGACATTGACTTTGGGTTTTCTCGAGGTGATTACGTTTTCTTTGCCACTGTACTCCGCCGTTATTCCGTTCTCATCTCACTTCAACTCTTACTGGTGCTAAAGACCTCAGTAGTTAAGTGTCGCCTAAATCTCACTCGGAAATGTTATCAGATTTACAAAAATAAAACAGACTCTTTGCTTGCAAACGAGCAAGAAAGTAGTTTCCTCCGTTAAAGCGACAGTTATTCGGCGTAAGAATAATTAATTCCCTCATGGCATAAACTGAAGATGGGGAACTTAAAAAGCGCGGGTTAGAATAAGCATCTTGAATTTTTCCATTTTATTTACTATGACACATGTGTTTAAAATCAATTATTTAACATAAGTTAACACGTGGGAGACAGAATGTTCAAGCACTAACTACAAACATCTGGAGTCCATACTCCTGCTTTCTCACCAGTAATCATTTCTTTACTGCTCCATCCCTACCCCATCTAACATCGTCAACTATTCCGGCTTAGTCGAGAACGCAAAGTGTATTCTAGGGGTAGGAATCCTGCTATTTTTTGAGCCAACTTCCTCTCTAATCACCTATGTTGATTTCACCAGAGGTGAAAAAAAAAAAAAGAATATNCGGCTTAGTTGAGAACGCAAAGTGTATTCTAGGGGTAGGAATCCTGCTATTTTTGGAGCCAACTTCCTCTCTAATCACCTATGTTGATTTCACCAGAGGTAAAAAAAAAAAAAGAATATTTATTAAAAGTTTTTTTTTTTCAAGCATAGTACTTAGCTCAACAAACCGCCTGAACTGGAAGAACCAGACTAAGATCATTATTTCCTGATCTGAGATGAACAGTGACATTACTAATTTATTTCTAAGGATAATTACAAATATGGTAACAATAAAAATTGTGAAGTTTGAAATTTTTAGGGCACGCGCCGGCATGTTGTATGCACTACTGGAACTGCATTTTCAAACAAAAATAAATCCGAGATGAATTTAATCACAAAATAAATACATTTTTGGATGGCAATCATTTATGTTCTGTAAGTGTTCATGTTATAGAAATGCATACTCAACACGTTTACTGAACTTCGTAAATGGATAAAAAAGAAAGAGCGTTTTTAATAAACACGTTTCGTGAATTAAAGGTATTTNCGTTTACTGAACTTCGTAAATGGATAAAAAAGAAAGAGCGTTTTTAATAAACACGTTTCGTGAATTAAAGGTATTTTAATGATGCACGTCAAAGTATTAACGGCTGGAAATTACCATTCGGTTAGCTCAGTTGGTAGTAACATGAAACTTGAAAGGCGCCAATAAATATAAATAAAATCCAATGTTTGTGTATTACTCTGTACTTTTATTGATCATTCCAATGAAACCGTTCAAATACAATCGTCAGGTATGGNCGTTTACTGAACTTCGTAAATGGATAAAAAAGAAAGAGCGTTTTTAATAAACACGTTTCGTGAATTAAAGGTATTGTAATGATGCACGTCAAAGTATTAACGGCTGGAAATTACCATTCGGTTAGCTCAGTTGGTAGTAACATGAAACTTGAAAGGCGAAACTTGAAAGGCGCCAATAAATATAAATAAAGTCCAATGTTTGTGTATTACTCTGTACTTTTATTGATCATTCCAATGAAACCGTTCAAATACAATCGTCAGGTATGGAGAGTACGAACCGGTTTACAGGCAAACCAACATATAGCAGGGCCACAGTCGTTTAATTATTCATTTACTTCTCGAGAACTTGCCTCGCAAGAAAATACAAAGCAGGTTATGCGCCACGCCCGACGCGGTCTCGGCGAGTACTGGTTATCGACTGACCATTGTTACCTCTTTTTTGGGCGAAAGACACGCAGAGTATTTATGCTGTGGGCCTATCGCCTCCTCTCTCCACAGATAAGGGCATGGCTGCCGGCCCATCCGAACTGCATCGAAGTAAAAAGTAATCAAATCTTCTAGAAATAAAAACTGTCAACCTGCAGTTCGGAAAGCTTCTGCGTAGCCATCCAAACTGCATCGTAGGTAAAAGATAATCGAAACCTTTTAGAACACAAACTGATGACGCAGTTTGGAAAAGCTTCTATCTCTAATGCTGACGCGTAACAAAAACTACGACTTTAGAAACGGCGAACGGATGTCCGATAAACGAACTACCACGGCTTTAATTTCAAACCCGATAAAAATTTTACGAAGCCTGACAAAGTGAAAGGAAATGAACCACGTATCCCGGAAATTAAGAATACTGCGTCATTATAGTATTTCTACCGCTGTAGTATTAAAGTTTTCTTTAAGGATGGAGAAATATTAGCGTTAGTGATTAGATTTGGGCAGCTCTTAACATCAACGTCTTGAGAGCTGATGAGAAATATTAGAAATTACCATGCATGAGCAAATAATGCGCCCAACAAATATGCATACAATGGTGTTCCACGCAGGTTTCTGTTTCTATATTCTAAAACTTAGTTTTATTTTTGACAAATCCACAGAAACACTAACAACATCAATCATGAGCAATGCTCTTAAAACAATCCGACAGGCGGCCAACTTCCGGGAGAGGTGAAACTNACACTAACAACATCAATCATGAGCAATGCTCTTAAAACAATCCGACAGGCGGCCAACTTCCGGGAGAGGTGAAACTCTTACACAATGAGCCTACCTCCCGTGGCGCAGTCGGCTGGTGCGCCGCCGTGCTGGGGTGCGGGAGCTTCTGGGTTCAGATCCCAGGCAAGACATGGATGTTAAATTAAGTTAGGTCGTAAGTTAGTTTGTAAGCCGTCTCCTGATAAGCCTTCAGGCATAAAACCGGGGGACGTTAATATGCCCTTTCCAATCCAATATTAGACAACGGTTCCTACACATGGGCTATCAAAATTTTTAAAGCATTTACAAACTAAAATAATTTTTTTCTCCTCTTGTTNACAACGGTTCCTACACATGGGCTATCAAAATTTTTAAAGCATTTACAAACTAAAATAATTTTTTTCTCCTCTTGTTAAGAAATTAATTTCATCATATAACACCTTTACGTAAGAGATGACTGAAGTATTTAAAGGTATGTTAAATATATTTGNAAGAAATTAATTTCATCATATAACACCTTTACGTAAGAGATGACTGAAGTATTTAAAGGTATGTTAAATATATTTGTTACCAATTACGTTATGCAATTTTACCTTATTCCATTCCAATTTAATGTTTTCGAAAACAAAAACTGCGAAATGCGTTTATAATTCTAAATACATTTTCGTATATTGACAAAGCATGTTAGAAATTAATAATTTTTACTCGCGACTTAATTAAAAAAANATTCTAAATACATTTTCGTATATTGACAAAGCATGTTAGAAATTAATAATTTTTACTCGCGACTTAATTAAAAAAATATGTTGTTTGAAACATTATGAGTAGGTAAAATTTTGATGCCATGATTAATAAGAATCTGTGAAATGTGGACTTGGAAATTCCTTAGAGAAGTGGCGATTCACGTAACAGATTACATTTCAAGATGCATACGAGTACTGCCGAATCAGTGGTAGTTTAAGAAAACCAATACTTTTCTACAAACACCTCTCTGTAAATTTAACGCAAATTTGTTTAACGAAGTAGTTTGATTTGCTTCTTCTTTCAAGATGGCGTTTCATTAAGAGATAACGTGTCGTTTTTCTGCGTACCCAAACAGCCTAACAATTGCCATCAGTAATTTGATCTGCCTACCCATAAATATAACATTATTCAAAGATGTGCGTGTGTGTGCCCGCCTGTCATAATGACGTGTGTTGGCAAGCCGGCGACGGTAGGGACAGGCGTCTACTGAGATTATCATCAGGAAGCTGGGATCACAGACTAAAGACGAGGTAGAACTATTCTCGTCTTTTCCGTATGCCCGCAACACTGACTCATCCATCATCAATAAAACTTTCAAAATCACATAGTCAACAGTGACAAACGAGTTTGTGTACGTTTTTTTTTTTTCAACACACCCAAACTTTTGTATGGATAGAACATTTTGACTAACTTGGATATATTCTAGTTGCATTTAAACTGTTTCAGAGGAAGTGTAAAATCGTTCCAAAGCATTTACTTAACAAACATGTTTCGAGCTTCAAATGCTATCCACGTTTGCTTTGATAAAGCGATTGGCGAAAAAAGCAGTCCAGTGTTGGAATACAAAGGGTTGCTACTTTGCTACTGGTCATCTGGCGTGCGTACTTTTTCTCATATTCACTGTATGACTTGGACGTCTTACCCAGGCCCACTTTGGGTCTAATCCTAAGACTTATAGCAAGCTGGAGTGATAATTATATGTACTTAGAAGGCGCTTAACAGCAGAGAGCCTCAGCACCGATGGCGGGTCAGGCAAAATGGAGATGGAGGAGCGACGGAATGCAATGGCGAGGTGAACGGAAATACCCCGAGAAAACCCACCGGCCAAGGGCAACGTCCACCACGTTCCCTACATGCTCTGATCGAGATCGCCCCCTTCCATCACTGGGGGTTCGGGCGTGGTTCGCCATATTGGGAGGTAAGCACTCTGACCAATACACAACCGCGGCTTCCTCGATTTGACTGGAGTTTTGGCTCGTACGTCATTGAAAGTGCCCCTCTCTTGTCTGCATAATTACGTCACCTCGTGGTGATTTTTTGCCTGGAAGACGGGAAAATGCCCGTTATACAAACTGTATAAAATATTCTAGAACATCAATAAAGGAGTAAACAAAGGGAGGAATGTTGATTTACAGTGGTAGTTGCTCTAGGCCGGTATGGCGCAGATAATGACTCAGGGTGTAAAATTTAATATTTAAATACTGTATTCATATTACAGTTTTATATCTGTATTAAAAAATGCACGTAGCAGTGAGCTGCATGAGCGTATCTTTACATGTAATTGCTTTTAATACGAGAATGGTAAGGAACTTTATGCCTTTGGTGATTGGATGCTATGCTCAAATCGCTGTAGAAACGTTAAGAGTTTAAAGTAATATAACTAAGGTAGTTTAACTACGTCATAGGTAATTTGTGAGAACTGAAGATATAAATTACGTATAACGTGAATTTTGTTTGACCAAATTACGGCTGCGAATTTTAAGACTTTCTGCATCTGCTTAAGGATGGTTTTTTAAGTCCACAGTTTGTAACACGTACAATGCGTTATAATATATTTGCACAGCTGAAAATGTTTTATAAATATACGTATTCATGTAAGGAATTTTTCTCGAAAACGTATACAGTATCGGTGGGAGGACTAAAAATTGCAACAGAAAAAGAAGTGTGTTTTACATATTAAGCCGAGCTAACTTAATTTAACATCCATGCCTTGCCTGGGATTCGAACCCAGAAGCTCCCGCACCCCAGCACGGCGGCGCACCAACCGACTGCGCCACGGGAGGTAGGCCCATTGTGTAAGAGTTTCACCTCTCCCGGAAGTTGGCCGTCTGTAGGATTATTTTAAGAGCATTGCTCATGTTTGATGTTGTTGGCGTATCTGTGAAATATAAAAACAGAAACCTGCGTGGAACACATTGTATGAAATATTTGTAAACTTTACTGATTAACTATTTGGGTTTCTTTTGCGTATTCTCACTTAGGGACTCTTGAGCGTCGAAGTAGAAGCCCGGTTTTATTTCGCTTTAGGGCGTATTTCCTGATAACATCGGGACTCGAACCCACAACAGATTTTCGCGAACGATCCTGTACGAACTGCGTCTAATGATAAAATATTCTTCTACTTAAACGAATATTGCATAGGTGATGGAACGGCACGAAGTGATGCGGGTGAATAGACCGTTTGATTCGCCGGTAGATGAACATATACATCTCATCACAAACTGAATTTTTTTACAACGGTAGTGAGGAAAATGTATTGGGTACTTAGCTTCAGATTTCTTTCAAGCGCAGGAGTGGCGAAATGAACTTGGCTTGAACGTCTCGTTGACAGCGAGTTCATTAGAATGGAACCAGTGGGTCAGACACAGAGTTGCGAATCCAAAAGCCCCGCCCCTCCTAACTTCGGAAACTTTCGAATCCCCAATTCATAAGTAACAAGTATTGCGATAGTAAAGTTAATAAAAACAGAGTAGCAGACCATCGCTAATGCAACATCTGTTGCGGGCATTGTTATGCTTGACCAGCGTGTGGAACAAGGTTTCCG
>NQII01006596.1:0-11530 GCA_002778355.1 Clitarchus hookeri
GGGGCTAAGCTCCTGGGCGCGCGGGAAGTGGAGACTGCGAGAGTCCTTGTCCTCCGGGGCGGTAGTCAAACGCAAGGACCGGGATGGAGGGAGCACCTCCCATTATCACCCGCCCCCTCTCTACTACCACTTTTTCCTATCACAATAAAGAGCATGATTCCTATCCTCTGTCTCCTGTAGCATTTTCTGTTTAACATGATAATGAATGAAACAATTTTTTAATTATTTCCTGTCGAAAGGGTTTTTACGGCGACTATGCCGGTTTTTCCCTTTCTCTTCTNTACTAGCACTTTTTCCTATCACAATAAAGAGCATGATTCCTATCCTCTGTCTCCTGTAGCATTTTCTGTTAAACATTATAATGAATGAAACAATTTTTTAATTCTTTCCTGTCGAAAGGGTTTTTACGGTGACTATGCCGGTTTTTCCCTTTCTCTTCTGAATACAGTTTAGCTATAAGTACACTTAGTGAGGTTGTCGTGGCCAAATGCTGGCCATGGCAGCCCAATCCCTCTTTGCCGTGATGCATATCTCCTTGCATGATACTCCCTTCCTTGTAGGCGTATGGGGTTTAGCCCTGAGACGCACTTAACTCCCGTCCCTACCGCGGGCTCACATAACACTTAGTTTTAGAGCAGTTAGAAAAAAAAAGGCACCTCCCAGTCAGTCCTTCATACGCGCGGCGTTCGCACGCCGAGTGTTTGGCTTCGCGTTCCTGGGTGGTTACTTCACGGGGGCGTGATGGGAAGTGGGACACGTGCTAGCTGGTGAACCTCCGACGCAACTGGGGGCCGGCGTCAGGATCCATTAGTCACTCCGGGCAGAACGACTCGCGGGCGACGGCGGCGAGTGTCCGCGCCGCAAGTTGTNGGCGTCAGGATCCATTAGTCACTCCGGGCAGAACGACTCGCGGGCGACGGCGGCGAGTGTCCGCGCCGCAAGTTGTTTACGCTGCTCTCTGATTGGAGCGGCGCGGTGCGGTGGCGAGGCTATTAGTCTGCGGTGAGCACAAGCGAGGCAAGGGCAGGAGCTGCGGCGAGAAAGTTCTTTATCCACGCCGCGTGTCGCAATCTCCTAGACAAGCTGTCCCACATACTAATTCACAGCCATAAAAGCCGAAGAACATGTTAAGCGCTATATTTAGTGGCCAAGCAGACGTAAAATATGCGTGGATGATAGTTTATTAAGCATGCTGGACACAAGAATATTCGTAATTTTAAAATGTATACCAGACATGACCCCTACTCGCTAAACAATGGTAAGCAAACGAGCATTGTTTCGGTCGCCAAACGATTTTTCTCGCCTACACCTCAGAATCACACTTTTACAGAAGTGGTCTCACACGTACGACAAAATATGATTTCTGCGCAGAGGCCTACATACCAACTGGACAATTGTGACATACGTTTTAAGAAAATCANGTACGACAAAATATGATTTCTGCGCAGAGGCCTACATACCAACTGGACAATTGTGACATACGTTTTAAGAAAATCACGTTAACACACAGAATTATTATTGTAATAAAGTTTTATTGCTATGGAAGTATTAGTAGTGTTCTATCCAAAACGAATAAATTGTGAGTTTAATTTGCGGATCGGAGAAAACAGAAACTGTGTTGTAATGGGGTACATCGTGTGGTGGTAAACAAAACTCTACATTCCTGATACGATGGCTTAGTTGGTTCTGATCGCCCGGAAGTAAATTTAACTAGTAGCGATAAATATCGACCGCTTATAAGTACACCCGTGGCTTGAGATTTATTTTTTATTGTATCCTAACGTAGCTTATGGTATAAACTTATTGTATAAACATCCTAATATAGTGCTTCTATTGATGCTTCCTACTAATTGTATAAACATCCTAATATAGTGCTTCTATTGATGCTTCATACTACTGGTATAAACATCCTAATAAAACTAGTTCAACAGGAAACTAAGTAGTAAAGCTGTAAAACTTGAAATGTTTATTTGCGCACGTTGTTCAGAATTTTAAGTTATGTATTTAAAAACATACCTGTTTCATTAGCACTCACGTTAGCTGGGGTTTCTAAGACCTATCGCTCGGTCATAGACGATCTAGGTTTGATTCTGTTTTATTCTCAGTCGGGATTCTGACTTCCTTTATATTAACCGAAACAGTTTAATTTACGTAGAGCAAAACAAATTGTTTGCTGTACCAACCAGATAAGAACAAAAAAATAATTTGGTTTCAACAATAAAATGTTTCTTGCCCTTATAAAAATAGTTAATTTGGTTGCGCTAAACAAACNAAAAAATAATTTGGTTTCAACAATAAAATGTTTCTTGCCCTTATAAAAATAGTTAATTTGGTTGCGCTAAACAAACTTTGTTATATTGATCAAAACCTTTTTTCTCAGTGCACTTGACAGAAGCATAGATAAAGTGATCGTTCAGACATGATAGTGCTATTATACTCACGGTTAAAGAATACACGGTGTGGATACAAGTCGATGTTAAGTAGTACTTTGAGGAGTGCTCAGTCTGCCGTGAACAGACCATAGGAAGTATATAACAGCACTAGGTGTGTACGAATCGGCGTACTGAACCAACTACCTGGCATGCGAATCTTGGCACATGTCGCGTTAAGGCCCCCGTCTACCTGGAACTTTTTCCCACGTTTAGGCAGAGAAGCGCGGGAGCGATAAGGTCGACACTGCCACGCGCATCAAGTACGCCATCGCCGCTAAGCGCAAGGCTCTGAACTGGCGTGCAGTGTTCTCGTCGTGCTGCGTGTACCTATGGGACTTTCAGCGGTGACCATATTATTTTATTAGTGGGAAGTCTTTAGGAAGGTTCAGTGCAGGCCCCTATAGTAGTTTTGTATGTATCTGATGCGTGCATTTTGAGCTACAGTGCCTTGGAAAGCCCGTTTTTTTTAGCTGTTTTGGAGTACTCTGAATTGATGTTTCTAACGTACGTGATATTTTGAAAGTAGTTAACAGCTCTCGTCTGAATTGTGTGTTATTTTCGTAGATCAGCACGTTGGACGCACGCTTAATAGTTTCGTTGTANTACTGGCACCGGACTGCACGGAGCCGTTCCTCGAGGTCGACCCGCCAGACGGCGTCCTCACAGGACGAGACGCGGTCTGCTTGATCCCCCGTCCTTCAGCCACTGACAGCGGCTGTAAATAAGGCATCTCTCTCCGGGGTGGGCCGACCACGCCCCCTCACCCCGACCTCCACCACACACCGGCGTAAATCACGAGGGGGATCTTGGCGGATGCAGGCGACGGCCCAGCGACCCGTGAACCTACCCTCCCCTCTCATCCCTTCAGGGCGGGCTCTTCCTGACAGAGATGTTAACCTACCTCCCTAGTTGTCATACGGNTACCCTCCCCTCTCATCCCTTCAGGGCGGGCTCTTCCTGACAGAGATGTTAACCTACCTCCCTAGTTGTCATACGCATCTCTTGGCAAGCAGTCGTGTCTACCATCATTTATATGAACTATGGAATATTTCGATGGAAATCTTTATTCCAGGACAAAAAGTAACAGTCGATATTTAGTTGCCCATTAAAAAATTCTGGTTATTGTAACATGTCTGGGGTCGTTAAAAACCGCGCCAGAGACAGTGTTTTAAACTATGACGGCGACGGTGCTGTATATTTTCTGGACAGAAGAATATATTGCGATTACAATCCTATAGTCACCGTTTGACATTCTGAGGATACAGAATACACGGGAAGCTTGCATATGCTGTTTTTCCATCGCCGCACTCTGGGGCGAGAAGTCTCAGTTCGAGGCATTAATCCAGGCAGTGCATCAAACCCTGCATGCTGCACAACAATCACAATGCCAAAGAAAATGGCGCAGTCGCCATGCAGGTGCATGTGAATTCCGAGGAGAACAAAGCATTTACATGTAGTAGTAGGCAATGATTACAACACCGACGTGTGTCCAGGACTGGTAGTACGGCCTAGATGGTACAAATAGNTACCCTCCCCTCTCATCCCTTCAGGGCGGGCTCTTCCTGACAGAGATGTTAACCTACCTCCCTAGTTGTCATACGGATCTCTTGGCAAGCAGTCGTGTCTACCATCATTTATATGAACTATGGAATATTTCGATGGAAATCTTTATTCCAGGACAAAAAGTAACAGTCGATATTTTGTTGCCCATTAAAAAATTCTGGTTATTGTAACATGTCTGGGGTCGTTAAAAACCGCGCCAGAGACAGTGTTTTAAACTATGACGGCGACGGTGCTATATATTTTCTGGACAGAAGAATATATTGCAATTACAATCCTATAGTCACCGTTTGACATTCTGAGGATACAGAATACACGGGAAGCTTGCATATGCTGTTTTTCCATCGCCGCACTCTGGGGCGAGAAGTCTCAGTTCGAGGCATTAATCCAGGCAGTTCATCAAACCCTGCATGCTGCACAACAATCACAATGTCAAAGAAAATGGCGCAGTCGCCATGCATATGCATGTGAATTCCGAGGAGAACAAAGCATTGACATGTAGTAGTAGGCAATGATTACAACACCGACGTGTGTCCAGGACTGGTAGTACGGCCTAGATGGTACAAATAGNACATGTAGTAGTAGGCAATGATTACAACACCGACGTGTGTCCAGGACTGGTAGTACGGCCTAGATGGTACAAATAGGTTGTATATAAGTTGAGATCACATGCAAACAAACATAATATATAATCATTGTAACAAAACCACAAATAATGAAAATGCGATAAATTAAAATGGATTGAAACGTCAGATGACAGGCCTGAAGTACATGGAGGGGAACCAGACAGCAAGAATGTGATTGGTGCAGCGCCTTCATAACGGTGCTTGCATAACGTGGCACAGTGTTTTTAACACACGTTATTCTATGAAACTATTACACGTGTGTCCAATGTGCTCATCAGCGAAAAGAACACATACTTCATAGGAGGCCGGTTAAGTGCATTCGAGACGTGACGCACGTAAGGATCGCCATCTCAGAGCACTCCAACCAACATGGCTAGAAACGGCCTTTTCAAAGCACTGTATTTCAACATGTATACCTCAGATACCTACAGAACTGCTCAAGGGCCCTGCGTTGGACTTCTTTGAAGACTTTCCACCAATAAACAATAGGGTCGCTGCTGAAAGTCCGACAGGTGCCCGCAGCACGACGAGAACACCGCACACCAGTTCACAGCCTTGAGCTTAGTGGCGATAGCGTACTTCATGCGCGCGGCAGTGTCGTCCTTATTGCTTCCGCGCTTCTTGACCTCAAACGCAGAGAAAAGCCCTGAGTGTGATATATATCATTGTACACGGCGAGAAGAACCACAGCGGTTATGTAGAATAAGTTAGGTAAATACTTTTACAGGTACATAAATCCACTTTTAAATACGAGCATAACTAAAACCCTTAAGTAATGTTTGTATGTTTAGAGTTTGGTAACTCTAAATTATTATACAAAATTGAAATGAACTGCCATATTCGTGGAATATTTTCAGTTAGTTGAAAACAAGTGTACAAGTGCATAGCTAAACTGACATGATGGTGTCACAACAATAGTCGATATAAATTAATATCAGAAAGAATATTAGCAGCAACTGGCACTGTCGCATTTGGCAGTTAACTCGTGCTGTTATCATCTCTCTACGCTGGGGCCGCGGTAGTGTAGTGGTTAGGATACTCGCCTCCCACCAAGGCGAACCGGGTTACATCCCCAACGGGGTCGCCCCCGGATTTCCGCACGTGAGAATCGTGCCGGACGATGCCGCTAGTCGGCGGGTTTTCTCGGGCATCTCCCGTTTCCTCCCGCCCTTGCATTCCGGCGCTGCTACATGCTCACCTCGCTTTAACCTCATAGTCTCTCATGACCTCGATGTTAAGAGTCACCCAAACTCTTCACTCACTCACTAAACACCGCTCTGAATATTCGGTCATCAAGCATCTTTAGCATCGGGTAGGACCCAGTTGGCATGTATTGCAATGCGTATAAAGGCCAGTAGATATGTGATCATAACCTCAGCTCCATGTTGACTGCTTAATAGGAAAGGACTCGAAGCACAGATAACGCAAGGTGCATGGCGATCGCTGTGTTTTTGTTATAGAAAGTTGACATTAGCGTCGGAACAAGTGAAAGGAACACGAGCTGAACAATAAATTCTAACATGAATAAATATTTTTTTACTTATCAGATTAATCAGATTACGTATATAAACGAGAACAAGCTGCAATAGAGAAAGGCGGGCGGAGTGAGGGGGCACTTTCGTGCTGACTTGTCGTTAACGAGTCGTTTCGAAATACGCAGAGCTGTGGATATCGTACTCCAGGTACAATTTTTTTTCTTACGTCTCGGAAGTGAGGTAACTCGCACGCGACGAGAATAAATACTGGGCGAAACTTTATTTACGGCAGACACCATCACGTTTCATCGATGACCGCGCACTTCTGGACCAGCCTTAGCTTCCTTGCGTCTTCAGTGCCACACTCAAATCACGGTTACTTTCAACTTTTCTGAAACCCTACTAAAGTTCTACTTCCAGGATATTCCTCCGCCAAAGGAACAACGCGCCGCATTCGTGCGCACTCACTTTAATAAGATTTTGCATAAGAAATATTTCTTACTAGGCATTGCCAGCAAGCCTATGTTCTCCCTGCTTCCATTAATATTAGTAGAAATTAAATATTATAATTTTATGTTAACAGACGTATAACGTACTTGTGATACATAACATATTTAGGAAACAATCAAATACGTCATAGGTCCTAAGGGTGATTATTCAAAGATTTGTTAAAAAAAAAAAAAAATGAAGAAACCGCGAATAGACAATATACTCCAGAGTTCAGCTATTTTCAAAGATTTATCTTACCAATGCCAATGAATATGCCCTTGCGTATTCCTTACAAAATACTATATGTAAATCAAATGCACTAAAACTTAAATTTAACAAAAATCAAATTTTGTACCTTTATCCTGGTATAGAACGCTTGAGATGCATAGTGTATTTAGGAAAAAGCAAAACACCTCATCCATTGGGTGATTTTTCAAAGGCTTGATTCAGAAAGTGCGAGGAAACCGCGAATAGACAATAGTAAAGTTCAAATGAGAGAATAATCTTCGTGCAGCTTTGAGGGAGGGAAGGTAGGGGTAGCAGTGCAGGGGAGGGCTCTCATGAGCGCTCGCCTCTGGAGGGATGGAAACCACGTGACACTGCTGGCGTTATACATATCAAACTGATAACATCGGTCTCTAGTACCGCGCTGTTGAACACAGCGCTGCGCGACTTACATTTTTTTTCCGACAGGTAATACGCACACGCGGAGCAGCTCTCGCCCAACCGTACTCGGCCGCTCTCACTACTGAACTGAGCAAACCCCCCCTCCCCCCTTCCTGCAGCGTTAATGGAATCTCCCGACGCATTTTGGTCTTCTGCGCAATATTTTCTAATTTGGATTTCACTGTACCAGCCTTGGCTACTGTCTCTGGACAACTGCTGTGTTAGCTGGAGGTTCCTTCGCTGGTTAAACGTAACCCTCTAAGGCTTTTGTTTGATAACGGACCTTGCGCGCAGGTTATGCTTGTTAATGATCAAGTACTGTTATAACTGTGACCCTATTGGTTCCGGCGGGGAAGATCAACGTTATTAGAGCGTGAATCTCTCAGGTTAGACTACCCGCTTAGCGCTCCTGCCTGCCAAGTTGCCTATTCTTGAAAACACTGCTGAATGTCGTATGTCGTCAACCTCCCTCCATAGCCCACCAGAACGAATGGTGTATTGGGGGTTTTGGATATTTTCCCCTAGTTCTTTGTATTTACCTGTTTTTTTTTCTTTTTTCAGTTCATTGGCTTGCTTTACCTGTCCGGCTCTGTGCAAGAACGATACATATTCGTTGGTACACATGAAGTTGTATTTTTATTACTGTTCCTATGTTGCATTCGCACCTTTGTAAACAATTGTCATGTCATACAAAATCAAATCAATCAATCAGAACGAATGGTCCGATTGAAGTGCGAAGTACGTTGGTTTGCCTAGCCTCTGAGCGAGGAGTCTTAAGACTTTTCATGCGCTTCTCGTAGCTCATTCTCCGTGTTTAGAATGGTATTTAAACACATAAATAAACAAGGGAACACAAGGATTGCTTATATCACACTATCGAAAAACCATACAAGCATTGAGTTGATACTGTAAAGTGGCAATTAAAAATAAATCACATACTTCAAACTACAGTGAAAAAAACTGTTTTTCATGACCACCAAAAAAATATATTAGGTATACCATGAATGGATCACAAATACACAATCGCTACATACCGGCAACCTGTCGCGTTCTAGAAGTTTCTTGCACCGGCACGCAATATACAGCATACCTGAAATACATGTTTCATAGGCCATTCACGGTTATTTCACACTTTTCTAAAGCACTGCTAAAGTTCTACTTTTGGTTACCGATTACGTATCCTTCCGCTACATGTAAACTTAAACTCTGCCATGTGACTACGTTTTAACGGTCAAATATTTTTTTTTTTTTTTTTTACAGTTTTCAGCTATTCAAAGAATTTAGTCATATTTCAAAATCCATTTGGTAAGAATATCCACAATGTTCTAGGTCAGATTTATGACTTTTTATCAATGTTTACGTTGACGATAGTTCTTAGGGTTATTATTTTACATTGTTGACATATTTGTTATACACGACATACCACATTACACGTAATACACGTTAATATTTTGCCGCGACTGTTTTTAACCCTGTTATTACAGTTGGAGAAATAACTGTAGTATTTAACCTCTTGTTATTAATATGTGTTAGGTAATTTCGTTAGAAGGACAGCCTTTGTTGGAATAAAAATTAAGCCGAAGGGACAACCAGTCCAACGAAAATTCAACAGTTCATTCAAGCACGCAACTCGTGTCGCTTATTTATTGTACGTATAAACGACAAACTTTAAAGATAGTACTGAACATGCACACAAATAGGCCTACCGTAACTTCTATTCCGCTCATATATCTATGCATTGGTACTTACTGTTTTCTAGGTTTATTTCATTATTTATTTAAATTTATCTGGCTGGGCTTCGTATTTTGTTGGGGTTGTGGCAAACATTCAAATCAGAAAAACGTAAGCACGTTGCACAATTGTGTTTCAAACAACTAGGGCAAGATTACAACGCCGTTATAAACAGACGTGGCTTTCAAACAATTAATTTCGTATTAAAAACAGTTCACGGTCACTACGTATAAATTTCACACGTCCTATATTTGCAATCTCTCTCTCTCTCTCTCACACANCACACACACACACACACACACACACACACACACACACACACACACACACACACACACACACACACACACACTGGTACAATGTTACGTAATGGCAACAATACTCTTTCTCGCACCCGGCGGTCACGACGCACTTTACAGTATATTTATTCCTGCTGTAAAAAAAATATTTATCACAACATCGCAACTTGACTAGGTAGGTTAAAAAAAAAACACGAGTACGAACTTGACGCTTTGTTCAGAAACACGCCAAGTCATGTCGGCGCCGCCAGTCGCCACTTCTGCCAACTTCGGATTTGTAACCTTCCCGCCATCACATCTAAATATATCATAATAAGTATTCAAAAAATAAAATCTCGTTTCAGGTTTCAGTTGTAAAAACAAATTGAAAAATTATTATTTTTGCAGTAACAAGTATGAAATATGGTAAAATTGAAAACGTGTATAATTTTCCTGCTACTACAGGCGATACGAAACTTCCCGAGAGAGAGAGAGAGGGCGAGAGAGAGAGAGAGAGAGAGAGCACGTGGCAAGCTCCGCTCTGCCTATCGAATTGTCTTTCTCGGACGAAAAATAAAAACACATTGTCACTAGGGCCTACGCACGGGAATTTGCGCTGATATTTTTAACTGTAACAATGAAATGTATTTATTTCAGTGCAACGTAAAAATTCAAATATATAAATATTTATCTGTGAACTATTTCTTACTAGCCGTTGCCAACACATCGCTGCTCTCACCGTTTTTAATTCGTATTTAAAAAGAAATAAATATTACAAGTTATGGAAGACACTAAGTTAAGGTTTCATTTATACAAGAATAGAGTACTTAAAAAGTTAATCACAGTGTTGTATATTTGTGGTATGCAAGTTGTTGAAAAAAAAAAAAAAACAGATTGGCATGTTACACCTAGGGTGATTTTTCAAATGCTCGTTTCAAAACATGCTAAGAAACAGTGAATGGAATATGTGCAGTTTCTCCTCCATTTTATCATCATGTTATTATTTGTTATAACTACAAACGATGCGTTCTCATTGTCACTTTGGTTTTGTAAAAATGCGAAAAAAAAGTTATTTCTGTATATTTTAAGTTATTGACAATTAACGCTAACCCCCCCTCCTTTTTTTTAGTCGGAAACGGACTTACATACTAAATTAACAAAGTTTAAATCTTTTAGGGAACACACAACCATGGTTTAAACCAACTTTATGGTCCGGAAATGAATTTCCAGTGACTTCAGCTAAAGAAACTGCCATGAGCCTTGCCACTCCGAGACAGTGAATATATCTTACTGCACTATAAATTTGAAACAGTGAGAATTGAGCCAAATCAAAGAAAACAGTTAAAATATTTCGCAAATGATAATAAGTGCTAGATAAGTAATTAATATAGTGGCAGAAGTTCACTGATTTATATGTGATTCACACTGAATCTCAAGAACTTCACTGCCGTAAGTCACTTGTTCCCAGTTGACTTGCTCGATTCGCCGGTCAGCGGTGGCTTATCAACTGACTTTCAGTCAATGTCATTCCACTGATTGACATCACCGATTCGGACTAGTTCGACAAGCGATCGGAAAGTTCACCTCAAGGCACTGACTGGCCGACCCAGGCCCATCTTGTACCATCGTGTGGCCATTGTTCAAGATGCTCAAGCAGCGTCCATTTATGTTGAGATTTGAGTTGACTCCTCGGGAGTAGCGGTTACAATACGGCTTGCTCAGTAAGCTACGTCATCAGAAGAAAACGCGAACTGACAAGGCACATCCTGTCTTGCAAGCTTTGTGAGGAAGCTGACAGCGCAACAGAAACTGAATGAACTGAATTGAAAATGTGTTTATTTACACGAATTCAGTAACACTTTACGGAAAGTACACAACAACAACAACAAGACTTGGTAAGTGAAAGATGGCGCGTATGCCAGCGTGAATATATGCTCTACTACACTATTGGTGGAGGGAAACAACCGGAAAGGGGGGGGGAGGCGGTGAGAATAAGTACCAGAAACTGTATGCTTGTTAATACCTGCCAGCGTGTGAGCTTTCAACTTGTAGTGCACTTGTCAACGAGGGTTGCTACGTCTGGGCATTTAATCGAATATACTGAAACGTGATTGGTGCCTGCAGTTCCCTTTACGGCGCATGCGCGAATAAGTGGAAGCCCAGGGTCGTGATCTCGGCATGAAACGTAACTAACGGAACCTAGACAAAATTACACTGAAGAGCCAAAAAAAACTGGTACACCTGCATAATATCGTGTAGCCCCCCCCCCCCCT
>NQII01006596.1:14007-31393 GCA_002778355.1 Clitarchus hookeri
GGGGGGGGGCGTGGCCGTTGCTGGACGTATCTCCTAAAGCGGAGGGAGAGAGCGAGAGAGAGAGTGCCGGAGAAGGACGACGGGTGCATACATCAGGATAACAGTAAGGCGGGGCGGTGGATAAGTATTAGCAGGAAGGGAGGAGGGGGAGGAGTAAGGGCGACAGTGAAGGATTAGGAGCAGAGGAACGACCCAAGTGTCGCCGGCACGTGTTTGTAACGAGAATATTGTCGGCGAAGTGAGTTACCGTGCCGAGGTGCGCTACCCACTAGTTACGTCGGCTCCCGGCCAAGGAGGTTTCATATACAGTCGTACCATCTACAACCTCCTTGTCACGGAAGCAGCCGACCGTCTCGGCTCCAGTCGGCGCCGCAGTCGCTGTGACGGGAACAATCGAGATATGTCAGGAATCGAATGAAAGATTTAATGCTAAAAAAAGTTATCGATTGTATCGTTCGAATAATATCTCTCGGTTAGACCACTCATCATTTTTATACTGAAAAAACCAAGATACATGTTGGACCGAATAAGCACGTGTTTTGGTAACGGAAACATTAGAATGAAATTAATGTTATTATAAATTAAATCTTTTATCTTAAACGGATATCAAGACTAAAACCGAGGTTTCTAACCTAAGTGAATATTTGCACATGTACAATGGAAATATAACTTTTTTTTTTTATAGTTTTATTGTTAAACTCTCGCACCAGCTATAAGGATAATATGTTGTGACATTATGGTGCTTTAAANTTTTTTTTATAGTTTTATTGTTAAACTCTCGCACCAGCTATAAGGATAATATGTTGTGACATTATGGTGCTTTAAAATCATGTCGATCATGAAGCGCGTTGTCAGTTACTCTATGAGTAATTCGTTTCTCTTAGTGCTTCATATCTTGGAACATACTTTTGATATTTTAACAGAATAGGGTACATTTCAAGCTACCCGTACGTTCAATTCTTTAACACTAATCACAGTTGTTTCTTCTCTCGGTAACTTTCTCATTTCGCCATTTCTCTCGGTTGATATTTCTCTCGCATTTCGTTTGAACTTCTAGGTAATCGTTCCTCTTGGCAACATTCCCTTGTTCGTTGTTTCCTTGGGATAATATTTTGCACGAATTTCGTTTGTGCCTTTCGCTGTAGCCTTTTATATTTCGCTGTAGCCATTATTTATGTCTGTGTACGGATTACACTTCAGATATATGAAAAGAGATACTCAATATTATNTATTTCGCTGTAGCCATTATTTATGTCTGTGTACGGATTACACTTCAGATATATGAAAAGAGATACTCAATATTATTAATAAAGGATTTTTTTTTTGCAATAACAAGTTATTTACATACGGCGATGATCGCTCCGTTTTCTCGTCGCACCTTCTTCATCTTAACAAGAGATTCTTTCGAGAGCCGATAAAATCATTCGGAACAATCGACTGTGGGGCGCAATCGAATATTTCTAAGTGTTTCATTCGATTCAACCCATCACCACGGCAGTAGCGCTCTTCCTGCGGCAAGACACTGAACTACTTAACGATTACTTGGGCCGCTGTCACACGAGTGATCTCAACGTGTTTATCGTAAATTTGTACGGCAGCCATGTTTGAAAATGATTGCGAACGGCACTAGTTTAATTGGTTATATACTACAGTTATGAATGTAAACAAAAGGAAATCCTAACCTCGAAAACACGCTCCCATAATTACTTACTACACAACCTGTAATACTAGCTGAATGCGCGTGGAAGGGATTATAGGTTTAAACTAACACAGTATTAGTCGGTGAATATATGCGCAGTTTTCTCCCGCGCATGCCGAGTAGTAACGGTGTCGACTGTCTACGCATACTTATACACTGAAGAGCCAAAAGAATGGTACACCTGCCTAATATCGTGTAGGGCCCCCCGAGCACGCAGAAGTGCCGCGAGACGACGTGGCATGGACTCGACTAATGTCTGAAGGTATGCAGGAGGCAATTCGCACCATGAATCCTGCAGGGCAGTCCACAAATCCAATCTGCGCCAATTTGAGAAAGGGTTGCACGTCTGTCACGTTTAATGATTCTCGTCAGTCGTCGTTTGTCCCGTTCTTTCACGTTTTTTTTCCGGCCGCAGCGATGTCGAAGATGTGATGTTTTACCGGATTCCCGATATTCACGGTACACTCGTGAAATGGTCGTACGCGAACATCCAAATGTTATCGCTACCTCGGAGATGCTATGTCCCATCTCTCGTGCGCTGACTATAACACCACGTTCAAACTCACTTAAATCTTGATAACCGGCCATTGCAGCAGCAGTAACCGATCTAGCTTCCGACCGCATCGCGTTACTTTGATTGTTTCCATACCTCTGTTATTTGCATACGCACGCCTATACCAGTTTTTTTTGCTCTTGAGTGTATTTCTTATCAACCAACAACTAAAATTGTGGAGTTCTTAGGAACGTAAATGAAACGTTAGTATGTTTATTCTTACTCACGCAAGCACAAAACAAACAAACTATATTAAATTAGTTCAATGCAAGAGAATTCAAACGACATTCTATTATTAGAACGTTAACACGAGGAACTACTTTTTTTCTTCTAAATCTTTGTCAGCTTCTCCGGAACCACACCATTCATCCGGTCTGTTATAATATATGCACTCGCGGGCAGGGACTTTTTTTTTTTCACATAAGTGCTCAAGAGTGTGATCTGTGTCCGGGCCAGCCCCTGGATCGATGTCCAAGTCGACCTCTCGACGTCGACGCCCACACCTGGGGGAGAGACGGAGAGAGTCGTAACCTCGACGCAGCGGGTAACGGACGGCCGCCGGCGCGGTGGTGTGAGTGAAGAGGTGACTCTCGCCCTTACGTGCACGTCTGCCGCGCCCCACCCACGCCTCCAGTTTTTCCGAAGTTTCCATTCCAGGACCGACATCTGGCGGCCCACTTTCTCACCACGCCGCTTACCCACCGTTATTCGATGTCCAGCGACTGAGTAAGACGTTTCACAGTCGACGTACGATGTTTATTCTATAGCGCCTTGCGCATTCAGACAGGGTCGCTGGAGCTGGCACGTGCAGCAGTGTACCGACAAAGGTACTATTGAGGGNTAGCGCCTTGCGCATTCAGACAGGGTCGCTGGAGCTGGCACGTGCAGCAGTGTACCGACAAAGGTACTATTGAGGGTACTGCGTATTTTAAAAGTTAATTGCTTGGTTTATTTTTCGTTGTGTTATAGCCCCTGCGTAATGACATGATTTTGATAACAATTTTTACTTTTACAAATAATGTAATATAACCCAACTGTAAATATAGAGGTATTCCGAATGCATATTTCTCGTGGGCTAACAGTGTGAGGTACTGTTTAAACTGTGGATTCAAGAGCCTAAAAACATAAATGCCCCCCTCCCCTCAGGGGTACCGAAATTTTTCCAAAAGGGCATAACTGACCCAACGGCCGAGGGAAGGTCCAAAGAGACAGACCTCCCACATTTAAATAAAAACTCCATAGACGCATTTTATACAGCAAAAAAGGGAATTTTATAGAGTAACATTTTACTGTACAAACTAATTAAGAAGAATAATTTTAAAATTAAATACAATGTCCATATTTTGTGTGTGTTGTACTTGTTCCATTATGGCAACTGGCTATTAGACAACTAGAGTGCTATTGCAGTTGCGCAGTAGATATTTCTTATACCACGTTTTTTATGGATACGACCAAAACCAGAATTAAACGAATAATAAAGTGACAAGGGGGTATCTGTTGTTCTTTGATATTGGTAGTGGGAGTTTGATGTACTGGTGGCTGTGTATCTGTGAAATTCGACTGAGTGGAGTATTTTGTGACTGTAATAAGAAGCACGCGTGGTTAACGGTCAGGTTGTGAAACGAACAAGAAAAGGAAAGGATCTTAGGATGAGTGTAATTCTAAGTTTCGGATTGTCTTTCTAAGTGACGCAAGAAGCTTCAAGAATCTGACTACGGAGTTCCAGTGTAATGGTCACGTAGGCACGCAACACAGGTTTACGGCAGCGATTTGTAGTAACACATTGGACTCGCATTCGGAAGTTCCTGGGTTCCATTCTTGGTCCGGTCGTCTCGGTTTCTGTTCCCCACGATTCCCAGAAAACACTCCAGGTGAATTAAATGGCATGTATTCGAATAAAGAACCTGTATTTAACAATTAACACTAATTGAATTGTTACCTTGTACTGTATAACAGCAGTGTTCTCGTAAAGGGAAGTGCATGTGTGTCTCGGCTGGTCTGCCACCCTGGAGCCTGCCGCGTCTCTCTCGGCTAATGTTATGCTAGGATGGTTCCTTACTACACGCCATGGCCTACTCCTTCCCCATACCTCCTTCTCTGAGCAACTTGCTTCTTCGCTAATGACCTTGCTGCCGACGAGACATAGTGCCTTATCGACTAACCTACTGAAGAAATAAAAGTCACTGATGACAACAGTACTGAATTAAGTGTTAAAATGTTTAAGAAAGGCAGAAGTAACGCAAAAATGTTCCGTGAAATTGGAAATTTGTAACTAATATTAATTTTTTTTNAATGTTTAAGAAAGGCAGAAGTAACGCAAAAATGTTCCGTGAAATTGGAAATTTGTAACTAATATTAATTTTTTTTAGAAACCATCTGTTACACGTTATTTTGGAAGATACATTCCAAATAAGAGTGACTGCGTATTAATACAAGNTTTTTTTAGAAACCATCTGTTACACGTTATTTTGGAAGATACATTCCAAATAAGAGTGACTGCGTATTAATACAAGTGTAATTACTTACAAGTGTAATTCTTAACTCTGTATTACGTTTATTGTTATAACTACGGCGATAATTTGAGAAAGCTTGTATTGAGATTTATGTCACCAGCAAACACCAAAGGTATCGAATAAATTTCACTCTTTTTTTTTTTTGNAGAAAGCTTGTATTGAGATTTATGTCACCAGCAAACACCAAAGGTATCGAATAAATTTCACTCTTTTTTTTTTTTGCCCCTTCATGCAAACGTGACGCATAGTTGTGTGTGTGTGTGTGTTAGTGGAGGTGTGTGTGTGCATGGATAGGTGTAAAAGACGAATAAGTTTTTTTTTTGTAATCTCCTTATAGCATCATGTTTTATGTGGTTTTTCTTCTGTTTAATTGCATTTTAAAGTTGCAATTGTAAGGCTGTTATTTTGTCAAGTACATTTGTACATACTTGATATTGACTGATCTGTCAGGCTAACAACATTCGTATAATTTTTATAGTTTTTTGCATTGACGCAGCGAAAATTTCGTTTTGTAATTACAATTATTAAGTAACATCTGAAGAAAATGTTACTTTTTATCTGTGGGTAAGTGATAGACAATACCATATGGCTAGGGCCAGTGACTTTTCGCGTAAAATTCGGAGCACACAGTAGACTTCAATACTATATACACACCTCAGCTGTTGTTATACCTCCATTGGCTGCTGGTGCCGTGTCCGTCTTTGACCAAGCCACTCAGGACTAAGTAACTCCGACACTGGACCTTCGTGATTCCTGCGCAAACGGTTAACACAGGCCAGAACGTTTTTTTTAGCCAATCAAAGAAGCTGGACGACCCTANGAACTTCGTGATTCCTGCGCAAACGGTTAACACAGGCCAGAACGTTTTTTTTAGCCAATCAAAGAAGCTGGACGACCCTACAGTACTTTGGACTGTATCTTGCCTCGAAATCTTTTCGCGAAATATCACTGCCCCTACAAATGGCATTAACTTCGCCACATAAATAAAGACTATTATTATAAATTGTTATTATTAAATTGTTGTTTAAGTAAATGATATCACGGGTTGCGTATTGGCTCTGGGACTCTTGGAGTCGCCTGTACAGGCCAGCAGGATAATCAGAGGACAGCACACACACCTAACTAACGCAACATTAGAACAAAGAATGACGCACGTATTAACGGTTTACGTGGTTTTCGAGGTATCGAGGTGTCGAGGTGTCGTTACAACACGTGACACCCCTCAGACACGCAATCCTAGCGCACGGCGACAAGCAATCGACCATTTCCCGTATTCAAAAACAGTTGGGTAAATCAGAAGGATCCCTTCACCCTTGTCCTACAGAACTTTCGCACCAGGTGCTCGCTTCCAAGGAGAGCAAGTACGCATTGCCAGTGAGAGCCTGACAGGTGAAAGGCTGTCAATAACGTGGACACGGTGTTACCTGAGATAATCAAATCCCAGGCACTCCGCAATAGACACCGTCGTGCCTTTGGCCTGTGTCAACTCACCATGTGAACACGAAAAATATTGGTTTCCAAGGGACGAAATCCTAGACGTCTTAAACGCATATGGAAATTTAGCGCGGATCTGTGCGTCATCGGATGTCGTGAACTTCCGCAAGCATCCTGGTAAAGCCACGTGGTTCTCTTTGTCGGAGTTACCCGGGTGGATACGAAACTCCAAACGCCAATGGCACCTTCGAGCCTTCAAGGGCAATCCATTTNTTTGTCGGAGTTACCCGGGTGGATACGAAACTCCAAACGCCAATGGCACCTTCGAGCCTTCAAGGGCAATCCATTTAAAAAAAAAACATCGAAAGGTTCAAGGTCGCATCCGGTTATAAGGATGCACTGCGACGGCGATGTAAATATAGCATCAACAAACTCAGCGCGAGTTGTTTCCTCAGGACTTCAAGCGGCGGATGTAGCACTTCAATATCCTATAGCGATGTGTTCAGAAATGATACAGCATTGTCGCTATAGCTTAAAGAACTTTTTTTTTTACATAAGACTAAATTTCGTAAACGAATGGCTANCTATAGCTTAAAGAACTTTTTTTTTTACATAAGACTAAATTTCGTAAACGAAGGGCTATTTAAAATGATTTTTACTGCCTGTTACACTTTTCAACGACCACATGTTTCAATAACCAAATTTATGAATGGACAGCAAAATATCGACTTTCATTTCTGTCCTGAAAAAGATTTACTATATTGTTTTTTTTTAATTAGAACACACACAACTGCTTACAATGATACTCGTATAACAACTATGGAGGCCCCTTAAGACATCGCTCATGCCNAATTAGAACACACACAACTGCTTACAATGATACTCGTATAACAACTATGGAGGCCCCTTAAGACATCGCTCATGCCATAAATATAATACGGAGACTTTGAACACTTCCAGAAATGGCTTGTTAAAACAAATATGTCTCAATACATGCTAATCAGATACATGTCAAACAAGGGCAGAAGACTGTAATGAGATTCGTCACAGATTTTCTACCAATAAAATGTTGCAATCGCCAATTAAATTTGTTGTTGCTGTGTGCTGCCCGCCGAAAATATTACGCATCGGTTAAGATTCTTGAGTATAGAAACGGTACGGTATTAAGAGTCAGTGGGCGATGGCGATGCCATTACGGTTCCGGAGATATACGTCTTACAAAAATAAACCTCAAGTCTGATGGAGCCTCTGAGGGCAAGTGTTATATACAGTACCCGTAGCTTTGTTATATACAGTACTCGTAGCCTTGTAAGGCACCACGCGCAGATAGATAAATGTCTCAGAAATATTTTTGATGCCCAAGAGGTTTACGCCTGTTAGCGGAAACTAAAACACTATTCACGTCAACGCCCACATGGCAAATGCACAGAGGATATGAGTACACATGTGTGAAATTGCGTTGCGGTTCCTTTGATGAGTTCGTACACAAAATGTTATTTTGTTGAGCGCGGCTCTGTAAAGGACCACGTGTATGACTGGCTACTGCGTGGTCCCCAGTTGGTTGAGCTCCTGGCTGGAAAGTAAGTTACCAGGCGCTGATTGGCGGAAGGAATTTTGACATGTTGCTCACTGGGGACGCAGTTTTGCTGTTTCGCCTCTGTATTATTAAGGAGCCTCCTTCCTCTGTGTCTTATTGCAAACAGTTGTGTATGGTCACGTCTTTTAGAAACTAAGGGATATTTAAATGCAAATCTTTTTCAGGACAGGATTGGAAGTCGATATTTTGTTGCCCATCTATAAATTGTGTTGTTGAAACATAAATGTTGTCATTTAAAATTGTCAAAGTCAGCAAATATCTCTGTAAGTACAATGTTAGAAATTTCTGTAGATTTACGGAATCTTTTACAGAGACGTATAGTTGATTTACGGAAAGAAGCTTCGTAATGACAAATAACGGAGATGAGCTCCGTAAATATAAAATACGGAAGCTCTTCGCATTCTTACGGCTTCAAATATGAGACAAGAACAATGCTGATGATACCTGAAGCGTAAAAAATTCTATCTCCACAATACTAGTTCGTGTAAAATAGTAGCAGGTGAGTGGTGAACCACTCGTGGAGTGGTAATTCGGTAATTCGTTGATTATTGTTCAAATTCCGCTACAGGACAAAATCTTCTGCGTCCACAGTGAAACACGCTGTCACGAATTGTGGTCAGGCCTTAGCTGAGCGGCCTGCCTGATCACACCTTCACTTATTTATCCAGGGCACGGGTCGTGATCTCTGAAATTAGTTATGAAATCGCAAACCACAGAAACCCCCTACACTGGCCAGTAAGCGGGGACAACGCAGCCGATGTAGGGGAATNTGAAGATGGGTGTGTCCGGCCGTCGACTTGCGCCATCTTAATCAGCCACTGGAATCATGAACAAGGTGGGGACTCTTCAATTAGTCTGTACTCAGAATGTGGTTGGCTAAATCTTTACATATATATAGATGTTGTGTCCGTTTGTTAGGACGCGTGTAACTCCCGAAAAAATCAACCAATTTTCATTCTGTTTTTTTACAAACCTTCCTTTCGTTCCCACGAGTGTTTGTACACCGTTATTTTCTATCTGTATTGCCTGCAAAGGTACTAAAATCTGCAAAAAGCTCATTTTTTCCATGCTTTCGGGTCAGGAAGCGCCTTTGTTGACAGCTGTCTGCTTTAACATTTAGATTTAGAAACACAATGTTTTTCGCACGGCCAATTGTATGTGTCGTGTTCTAGAGTAGGAAAACCACACAACTTATTCATACGCCCGGAAGATGGTAAAACTAAAAACATTGTATACAAACAAGTACTTTAATAATAAAGATTTTGAAAATACATATACTTCTTTCAATGAATTCCACAGAAATCAAAAGAGCCAAAATCTTTTATGCCACAGCAACACGTGGCCGGGTAAGCTAGTAATTTAATATAAATAAATATTTCAGTATTTTTGTATAGCTCCCCCGCCCATAACAATCATGTTTGTATTTAAATAATATTGTATAACCTTAAGGTTAAATAAACCCCTTTCATATAGTGTTCATTACATAACTCTTATCAATAACTTGCTACGCCCCTATAGCCCAGTTAATGTATGATGAACCATTAAATAATATAACATTGGTGGAGACTTGGTTCCTTCCTAACCTCTCTCTGTCTGGTATCAGCTACTCTAACATACACCCCCCTCCACATTTAAATTAATTCCCCACCCGCCCGCACTAGTTTTTGTAATAATTATAACAACATTTATTATAACAAAAGTGTTAGCCACATCCACTTTGACATTAAAATTTTCGACTTGCAAGAAGCAATTCCCTTTTAGTAATGCCACAAGGTCTACACTTAAGAATTAATTACCTTTAAATAGAATTATCCTTTGTATTAAAAAAATCATTTTAGTATTATGATACTATAAAACACATTTAAAGAAAGAATTTATACAATATCAACTATTTTCATAGGATGTAGAATGAAACAAGTGTACTAGTATATAATAGAATATAGATATCATTATGTACAATAAGTAGGGGCAGTGATATTTCGCGAAAAGATTTCGAGACAAGATACAGTCCAAAGCACTGTAGGGTCGTCCAGCTTCTTTGATTGGCTAGAAAATGTCCTGGCCCGTGTTAACCGTTTGCGCACGAATCACGAAGGTTCAGTGTCGGAGTTACTTAGTCCTGAGTGGCTTGGTCAAAGACGGACACGGCACCAGCAGCCAATGGAGGTATAACATCAGCTGAGGTGTGTGTATAGTATTGAAGTCTACTGTGTGCTCCGATTTTTACGCGAACAGTCACTGGCCCTAACAATAAGCCTCCTTCCGTTCCCTTCTTACATACTGAAACGCAGTAGAAAGCAGCTGCAAATTTCTCTTTACTTTTCCAAACATGTTATTTTAATAAATTAGAAACTAAATAACATTCTACGTTTCGATATCATCCTATCCGTATCCTACCACCATGACATCACGAACACGTCAGCAGATTAGATTACATTATATTGCAACGTTCTGTTTGTAGTGTTTTACCATATGTATTTTTACAGTAATTGTATAATTATGTACAACCCAAAACAGTTAACTTGCCGGGGGATATGACTTTGGTTTTCCTAGTTCAATACTTTTGCATTTCAATTTGTATCTATTATAATGATTAATACAGGTTTTCTGAATTTCCAGTCCTTACAAATAAATTATTGTAGTGAACGATTCACGCCACGTAGAGTTAGTGTTAGGGACTCACGACCTGAAGAAAGGCTGAGGCGTTCGCGAACCGCCCGCGGGGCGTCTTATCTGCCGCGCCCGCGTCGAAGACTTTGCACACCCAGAGGAAATGAAGTTCGTGATTCGCAAGGCCACTGCAGACACACAGCACGGCGTTTGTTCTGCCCGCCTCGCCCGAGGACTGCACGAAAGTAATTGGCAGCTCCTTATGCGTAGCTTCTCCCTCTTCTATAATTCCTTTCAAAAATTTCCCTACAGTAGCGAAGAAAAACTTCAACCCGATCCATTTTTCCTACTGCCACAAGATGAACCCCGCAACTCCCAATCATCTACATGATCCACGTGGACTCTAGGGAGAGATGAGGTCATCTCGCTAGTGAACATTGGGGGGAGATGTTACGAGTTGTGACCAGGCCCTTAGCTGAGCGGCCTGTCTGATCCCACCTTCACTTATTTATCCAGGACACGGGTCGTGATTGCTGAAATTAGTTAAGAATTCGCAAACAGAAACCCCCTCCACCGGCCAGTAAACGGGAGACAATGCAGCCGATATAGGGCAGTGTAGTCCGTGGGCGGTGTCTTTTGTCGTCGGGTCATTGGAACGAGAAGACCACTGAANGGCAGTGTAGTCCGTGGGCGGTGTCTTTTGTCGTCGGGTCATTGGAACGAGAAGACCACTGAAGATGGGTGTGTCTTGCCGTCGACTCCCGCCATGCTAACCAGCCTCCGGAATTATAAACAAGGTGGGTGACTCTCCAATTAGACTTTAATTAGAATGTGGCTAGTTAAATCTTTATAATTTAATATAATTTAATATTTCAGTGTATTTGTATAGCTCCACCGTTTACATTCAATCATATTTATATTGAAAAAATATTGTACAACCTTAATGTTAAATAAACCCCTTTTATATAGTGTTCATTACTTAACCCTTACCAATGACTTGTTACGCCCCTGTAGCCCCTTTTTGGTATGAAAAACTAATAAATCATATCAAAACAACGCACATAGCTAAAATACAACTATTGTTTCCTAACCTTGTTTTATAAACTGCAAATTAAACAAAACAGTTAGCGCTCTAACTTCCATGCAAAGTCCATAATTACGAAATACTGTGTAGAGATGCGGTGGGTGAGTGGTTCGAGTTAATAAGTGTTAATTTTTCGATTCCTGTTCAAATTCCACTACAGGATAAAATATTTAAATATCTTAAATTTCTCTGTTATACGCAGTGAAATACAATACGAAAATAAAACTCTTTTTCTCATCCCTTTTTGTAAACGCATAATAAAAAATAAAATCGCAACCACTCTGCAATGCCAGAAACTAATACACGCACATGTATTATTCTATATTAACAATGTTCACAACAGCTACCCGAGAAAATGCGTGGTAGGCGAGTGGAACATGTGTTGCGCTACCAGATATTTTTCCGAGTTCGAAATCCCGCTACCGGACAAATTTTTTAAAACTTTTAATGGTAATTTTTATACATAGTGAAACACCCACATTACGAAAGTAAAACGTCTTTTATTGCCCCTTTTTATTGAGAGCATATTAAAACAAACAGATTTGGAAGTTTATGGACATGTTCCGTGAATTCACTGAGGTTTATGTGAAATTTACGGAGAGAACGTTATTGAAATAACGAAGGGCCCGTAACTTAACGCAGATGTCTAGATAATTTGTAACCGGTACTTTCCGTATAATTACGGAATTTTTTTCTAACAGTGTAGCCCACTTTTTAAAGTTATTTATTGNTTTGTAACCGGTACTTTCCGTATAATTACGGAATTTTTTTCTAACAGTGTAGCCCACTTTTTAAAGTTATTTATTGTTCTGTAAAACAAGTGTTTTAAACTACAGCGACAATGCTGTATCTTCTCTGAACAGACTCCTGTATTGAAACCCTGTAGCCACCTCTTAAGGCGCCCGTCTACCTGGGCTTGAACTGCGTTGCAGAGTGTTCGAAATACACGTTTTTCAACGAAACTATTAAGCGTGCGTCCAACGTGCTGATCTACGAAAAGAACACACACTTCAGACGAGAGCTGTTAAGTACTTTCAAAATATCACGTACGTTAGAAACATCAATTCAGAGTACTCCAAAACCGCTAAAAACGGCCTTTCCAAGGCGCTGTAGCTCAAAATGCACGCATCAGATACATACAAAACTACTATAGGGGCCTGCACTGAACCTTCCTAAAGACTTCCCACTAATAAAATAATATGGTCACCGCTGAAAGTCCCATAGGTACACGCAGCACGACGAGAACACTGCACGCCAGTTCAGAGCCTTGCACTTAGCGGCGATGGCGTACTTGATGCGCGTGGCAGTGTCGTCCTTATCGCTCCCGCGCTTCTCGGCCTAAACGTGGGGAAAAGTTCCAGGTAGACGGGCGCCTTAAGAGGAAACACAACTCACGCGTAGTTTGTCTTCGCTGTTTGACATCGCCGTCGCAACGCTACCTCATGGCCCGATGTGACCTTGAGACGTGTAGCGCTGCTCACTGGGGGATTCCCTTCACGTGCGCTGTGGATCGGCCGACCAGTAGGTCACTCGGAAATGCGTGTTTCCGTAGGCAGCAGCCAGGCATCCGGTTCAACTGGATTCTACACAATAAAAAGAATCTTAATCCAGGCCTTTATCGCGGCATATCGATGTCCTACCTTGGACTAGCAGTCCTCAACAACGCACCGTACTCGTTCTGAAGATACATTTTGAATTCCGGACTCGCTTGTGTGTTGCTTAAAAGAAGATTCCAAAGAATAAAAGTTCTTCTGGTCGTTAGTACATGCTCGTTACAAAATTTAGTTTTTAGAGCCGATACGAGTTGCTGTGTTTTTTCTTGTTAGTCCGTATGTAAGTGTGCGTGCGTGAAGGAGGAATGAGGTTTTGTCCGAGTTAGCTGTCTCACTTTCGACTATGCTTCTGTAACGTGTTTTCCCAGGAAAAGACAATCACGAGGTATTGAATTAATAAAGTGTTTGAATTCTTACATATTATCAATAAATGCACAAAGAAACACTAATTATCACAAAAAGTGCAAACAAACTCTCGGGCTTTATTTTCGAACACGAACACTGAGAGAAAGAGAAAGAGAAAGAGAGAGAGAGAGAGAGAGAGAGAGAGAGTGTGTGTGTGTGTGTTTAAATCAACAAAATATTTGTGTGTGTATATCCATAGAAATAAGTAGTTCCTCTAACAAAATATTTTGTTGGTTTAAACAATATCTGAAATGAAAAAAAAAAAAAAAAAGAAATTGTTCACGTAACAAAACACACGTAAACTAACCAAACCGTTAAGTTGAGCAAACAAAATCTACCTGACAACCAAATATTTGTTTGATTCAATTGTATACATTGGTTTGGCCATACACAAAAAAAANCAAACAAAATCTACCTGACAACCAAATATTTGTTTGATTCAATTGTATACATTGGTTTGGCCATACACAAAAAAAACCTATTGTTGACTCAAATAAACGTTTCTCTCAGTGAAGGCAATCAAATGAGTGGTCAAACAAACACACACAGTTTATTCCACAAAATATTTTGTTGAGAGTCTAATTTATTTTTGAACAGAGGTTCTGTTTATTCAAGTGTGTAATTTATTAGCCTAAAAAAATAAATTTTGTTGTTTTCAATTTTGTTGCTTTTCTCATGTTTAACGAGATCTGTGAACACGCAAAATGTTTAATTGCAATTGAATTCAAGTAAGACCGTTTTTGTATCGAGCCAGTAAGTAGTTTGGCACGCATGCCTTGAGATGCGGACTTGTGTTTCTCGCTGACTGACTGAGGCATAATGTATAAATAAATAATAACTATAATTAATTCAATGTGTTTAGTTTAATTTAAATACAGTAGCCTGCCACGTTACACACGGTCAAAGTTTTAACTTAACAAGTCATCATAAACAAATTAAAATTTTTGAAATCGATCTGCATCTAATTAGCTTAGTATTTGGTACCTGTCTTCTTTGGTGTAAATGCATTTGAGACATGAAGTAATGATGATTTTAAAGTGCAATTGGCGTGCATATTAGAGGTATGTGTGTATCTCATCTTATCATTCACAGTTTCTGTCCACGAATACAATTCGTGGTAAACATTACCAGTATAATTAGTGGTTAGTCAAACGTCACACACTGAAAAAAATTATTTTGTGGCAGCCACAAAGTGTTTTGTTGGTATTCACACTGCCCAAACATTTTTTTGTGGCAAACAAACCGTCTTTAGTTGCCGGCAATAAACTTTCGTGGCAGCTAAAAATTTATTGTGTTTACCACAAAAAAGTCTGGCAGGGCGAATACCAACAAAACACTTTGTGGCTGCCACAATTTTTTTTTTTTTAGTTAGTTTCTACGGCGAATCTATTTTTAGGCAATATTAGCTAACAGTTTATAGGTACACAGCAAACAGTTTTACACAGTCGCAAATGAATCCGAGTGTATTATCTCGTCTGTATTATATGGCCCGGCCGTAATTGTACAAACCTGTGTTACCGAGAACTGGACAGCTTCATAGACGTGAGCGCCCGTATTACTAAACAAACAAACAAACGAACNCAAACCTGTGTTACCGAGAACTGGACAGCTTCATAGACGTGAGCGCCCGTATTACTAAACAAACAAACAAACGAACGAGCAATTCCAAGTCGATACGGCTTTTTACTCACGTCAGTTCTCCATCATGCCTTTGACTGCCCAGATCCCTTCGTGCCTTAGGTGACGGCACAGTGAGTTCTGCTCAAATATTAGTTCTTCTGGGATGAGTGTACAGGCGGCATGGGCCCCTCAGAGACGTGGGGACACGGTCACGAATTCCAGCCAAAACTATTTGTTAAACGCCTAATGGAGAGAGAACCAGCCGTTTCGCATCGCAACCTGGCAGTGGACTGACAGTCCTGTAAACACTATGGCAGCGGTCATTCTTCTTCTTCCTCCAGTCTTCGTAAGAAGTCGTTCTTCTGGACGATTGTGCCGCACGGAGTTGAGTAACTCAAGTGGCAAATGTCCACTTTCCGCTGAGACTCCTGCTGGGCAGTAAAATTACGATGGAGTTCGAAAGGAATGAACGTAAAACAAATATTTATGGCCTACAGTTTGTATACAGAAACGTTAACGAGAACTAGCGAGAGACCCTACAAACTCCGCAGAAAACAGTATACAAATGCAAACGAGCGAACTGATTCGTTAATCGCGAACTGTAAGCAAGGCGGCCTGGCCCTTCAGCAACACGGCGGAACGTCATTTGCCAGTCGGAGACTGAAGACAGACCTTCCAAACGCCAGCAGAGCCACAAATGAATCTTATAGGGCAATGCATAGTCCATCAGATACAAGGCCCCCATTTTCAGATGATCAAACCATTAGGCCATTTCGGTTTTTTAGATGAAAATTCTCTAAATATGTATTCCATGGTAACGTAGCAAGACGAGAGAAGGCGACAATGCTTCTCTGCAGAAGCTGGGTCTGGGCCCACCATCGCCTCTCAATACGACATGCTGGGAGCACTAATTTATTTCTTAGACAATTCGTTTTTGGATCCTGCAGATTTCATTAGGCCATCGACTTCCCCGGGAAAAACAGTGTCCAAAGTCGTGCCGTACCGTAACACTTAACTCAAAACTTAATCCTTCCTCGAGGGAAGTTCGTTTTATATATCCACTCCAAGCAACTTCGGAAAGTTTATATCAATCTGGGGTTCTCATGTCGACCACCAATAATGCCATACCGTGGCTACTGCCACCTCCATCATCTAAATCACTCTTCTCTTTCCATCTTCTTTGTTTTTTCTTAGCCATTTGACGTTTGTAGCCTATTCAGTTTGTAATAAGTCTTAACTAAGAATGGTTCATTACCATAAGGCACGTCATCCAGCTAGGCAACCGAGGATGTCAGATACAGGTTGCCTTGGTCCCTGAGACCCTGTACATCTCAGCCTTGGCCTATATTCAGTGAACAGTGGAGGTTCCAATGCAGAGAAAGAGACAGTAGGAATATACAGGATGATTCTAAAACCATGGGACAAACATTGAGAGGTGGTAGAGCTCACTAAAACAAACAATTATTGTATAGGAATATATGAGCGGGAGAGAAACGTTGAAGCACAAACACAAAAAAAACACATGACATACACATTGTTTATTTACAACGTCGCCGCTAAATGCCTTTTTACAGCAATGTTTATAATAATTGCTCAAAATTGCTACCACCGACAGTAATGCAAGCTTGGTAGCGTCGGTGGAGTGATTGGCGAACAGATTAAAATACGCCGGGCATTTCACGCACGCCACCATTGTCAGCCAATCACGCCATATGTAGAGGTCGCCAAGCATGCGTGACTGTTGGTGGATGCATTTCCAGCGACTGTTTTAACATTTTCTGTGAGGGAATCACTCGTTAAGTATGCTGCTAATGAACATTTTATGTTTTCGTTAATGTGTTGTGTTTTTGTGTTTGTGCCTCAACGCGTCACTTCCGCCCATATATTCCTATACAATGATTGTTTGTTTTAGTGAGCTNGTGCCTCAACGCGTCACTTCCGCCCATATATTCCTATACAATGATTGTTTGTTTTAGTGAGCTCTACCACCCCTCGATGATTGTCCCATGATTTTAGAATCATCCTGTACAGATAAATTAGGCCAGGAAACTGAAAAGTTAACTATGGAGACACTGTTGACCCGGAGACTCCGCCATCCAGCTACCAGCCGGACTGAGGAATGTAGCTAGAAGCACGTTTCCATAAAGATCGGCACCAGGGCCTGCCTCGCTGCTGGAACGCCGGGCGTGATAGAGGGCGGCTGGCCGTGCTAATGGCGTATAAAGGCCAGCTCGCGATACTCGCGCGCCGCGGAGTTATTTACCGAGGGAGGCGCCCTCCCAACCCGCCTCGCCACGTGATTTACGACGGGCGACTAT
>NQII01006596.1:45913-74500 GCA_002778355.1 Clitarchus hookeri
TGCATGGGCGGCGCCCGCCGGGGTGGGAAAGCAGCGCGGCGGTGACCTCCCCCCGGGGGGTCAGAGTTCACGGGGCGGCGGCGGCGGGCACAGCCGGCTAACTCCCGGAGCAGCACGACGGGCCGCTGAATATGCATCGCTCCCGCAGCCGGCGAGGTGGGAGATAGCATCTGCACCACTTAGCCCCGGCTCAGATGCTGCGTGGTGCATCGCCGTGGCTGGGCCCGCGGAGAAGAACGCCGCAAGTCCCCACAACCTCAGCACACACGCAATGTGAACACGCGACGTGAAAAGCGACGAGTGGTTATGTGAAGCCATCTATTTTTCCACTCTCCTGATTTCCTGATGACACGTAACTTGGAGCACGAGGAAGCAACAGAGGGGAAAGGGGACCATTGCTGCCTCCAATCGGTTGTCACGGGGAGCCAGACGGCCAGGGGTCCATTGCCGTTGAATCGTTTGTCAGAAGGAAACAGGGGGCAAATGTCCTGCCTCCATCTTAATCATTTGTTATAAAGGTAGTCAGAAGGCCAGGGGTCCATTGCCTCCCAATCGGCTGTCACAGGGAGACAGAGGGCCAAGGCTTTAAATATAAAAACAACTGTCTTATAAAGATTTTTGAATTTACACGATAAACATAAGTTTATGTTGGAATATTCATTACCATGAAAATATTTCCCACCAGTTCTTGAGAAATGTCAAAAATGTTTTCTACGTATTTTGAGATGGCACAGATCAAGCATGAACGAGCCCCTGTTTATAGGAAGCATTCCTCAGTGACCAAAACTACGAGTTATCTCCAGCTATCTCAACTTGCCGGGTGATTCAGGAGTAATTAAATTTAGGTTCGTTATACAGAGACTATTGCTATTTTTNCCAGCTATCTCAACTTGCCGGGTGATTCAGGAGTAATTAAATTTAGGTTCGTTATACAGAGACTATTGCTATTTTAAAAAATAAAATTACGTGTTTTTTTCGTACTGACCTCTATACCAGCGATCTAGATGTAATACATTCAGTATATCTTGATATAGGCTGTTTACGGTAACGTGAGCACTTTTGAGGCCCTGGTTACTTTTTTCCTTTCAGCAATTTTTTATCCTTTAAACACCTTTTTAAGTAAGTAATAAACACAGTGTGTATATTCCACCCCCCTCGGAAGTTAATGTCGAAGGCTAAAATAAAATATATATTTTGGCTATTATTACGCTTTTAAAGGTGATCACTTTACCGTGAATTACCTTTGTAATGATGAGCACCGTAATGTTAGAACGCAATTTCCAAAACTTAACTGGCAGAGGAATAGAATATAAGAAGTATGAATAAGGTAAATCTGGGACAATGTATTTTAAATGGGAGCTGTGTGGCTGTGGCTGGCGGTCTTCGGCTCGACTCGGGCGAGCTCGGAAATCTTCGGCTCGACTCAGGGGGTGCTCGGAAGCCATCGACTCGGGTTTGACGAACGTACCCGAAGGTGCTCGGCAGTTATGCCCACTAATTCTTCAAGCATTTGTTTGTTTCCGGTAGCCATATTGGTTTTATAGATACAGGATATGTCAAAACGTAAAAGGTTATTTATTATCCGATTTGAAAAATTGTTTTTAATTATAATAAATTTATTATTTTTATACATTATGCCGATATTATACATAGGGTTTTGCGGACACATGCAAAAGTCTCTCCCTCCATTACTACATTTCCAGTCTTCTATCTTTAAGACTGAATAACACATGATGCCAGAATCGGCCAATTATTCACTACCTCGACTGTTTTGTAGGTATAAGTATGCTACTCAGATTTATTTTAAGTATGCATATATGACCAAACCTAGCCAATCATGCTAATAGGGACCACATGCATGAGTATATAATAATCATGGTATGGATCAGCATCTACCAACACTTTTATAGGCTCAATTGGTGTTAATTTAAATGTCAATACTGCGATGCCCTGGAGACTTGGAATATATGAAGGTTATAAACTGTCTTAACTTTCGTGCTCTTCTTGACCATCATTCCATTAGTCGTCCAATCATTCAATTGATAGTTGGATCAATCTATTAATCTTCCAATCTTTCCAACAATCTTTCACAATCTCCGCCAATCCACAATCCCTCCTCACCAATCCTCAGCAATATTTCCATCAATATTTCGCAATATTTCCTTCAATATTTCAATATTCCCATCAATATTTCGCAATCTTTCAATTTTTCCGTCAATCTTTCAAAATCTTTCCATCAATACTTTAACTAATCTTTCCATCAATCTTTCGCAACCTTTCCATACATCTTCCACAATCTTTCCATCAAACTTTCTATAAAATTTTTTGCAATCTTTCAATCAATCTTTCGCAATCTTTCCATTAATAATCAATCCAAATTCAATCCATGGGTTGTCAAGACCTCGACCCAAATCTCTTCACTACAGTACCGAAAATAACATTTAAGATAACCCTTATGTACTAATCTCAGGAGGATGATATTACAAAACAAATATGTGCACACATTTAACAACGTCGTTCAACAAAACGCTTTAATGACAATTTACTCGTTAACCTCACTTACTTTCTCATTTTCTTAAACCAAACGCAAAGCATTTTTAAAAATCTTGCATTATTGGCCCAAACCTCCTTTCACAAACACTTTAGGCTGTCTTTAGACATAATTTTTGTCTTACTTTGTATATATTATCACCTCAAACATTTTGTACAATTTTGTTCGCATACAACACTCACACACATATCTATATATGCATACACACATCCATGGTATTACATATTAATACATTTTTTCTTTCTTTCGGTTGCGCACTTGAATTGCCTGTTGCGAATAGCGTGACTGGCTAAATTTTCAGATATAGCCGAACACAACTCACAGACTCTTCGGAAGAGAGCGGAAGTAGAGTTTGTTGAACTGTCTCACGATGTAGACGTGAGGTGACCAGCTTCGCTCCCTGGTAACCTGAAAGAGTGGTTGGGACCCGGCAAGGCTTCACGGCTTGCCGACGCGCGGGGTCGAACCCAGGGAACTAGATGTGGCGAGCCTGGGCGCGTCACTGCGTCGAGTAGGCGTTTATTGCCCGCAGCGGGACCTCTCTCCCCCCTCTGCCCACGGCGCCTGTCCAACACGTCTCGGGCGAGAGAGAGAGAGAGAGAGAGAGAGAGAGAGAGAGCCTTTCAGCGTCTTCTCGACAACTGCATCTCTGTGACGCATTTCGCAGTTCTGGACGCGTGATTACTGCAAGCGGACGATGCACTCACACATGCGGATGCAATACGAAGTATGTATTTCAGAACACATGCCATAAATACGCGCGTTGTATTCTCGCGAACAGCGCGGGAGAGGCTGACCCTATTTAGGCGACCTTTCTGGTCGGCTGTGAGATGGAGATCGGCGTTGTCACAGAATCATCAAGCATAGGCTTCAAAGGCAACACATTTACCACACACGTTACAATGAAGGCCACTGTCCCCTTCCCCGCCCCCCGCCACTATGCAATTCCCCAGTGTTACGTTTTGCTGACTTTCGTTACTTCAACAGCAACATCTTCCCCTCACTGACCGGAAAAGAAAAGGCCAATGCCCTGAAAAAGTTTCATTTATAACGCATTTAGATGGATTGTAAATGCACTGTTTCTAAACTACACATTAATAGAGGCGTGAATACAGTTATGTCATAACAAATATCGTATTTACGTATGTATGCATAAGTTACATGTATATATATAGAACCAGTTTTTTTTCTCGTAAAGAGAAACCTGAAAGTTTTATACATGTATTAAATCTCTATAGTGTTTATTATACAAGTAGTTGATATAAAAATTTCTTATGACATACCGTCAGAAATAAACAAACCCTTAAAACCTTTGCCAACAATTCATGATTTATGCATGCAATATTTTAGCATATGGCTCAAGGTTAAATAAACTTTTACAGACATTACAACAATTTATCTTCTGAAAGAAATTCCGCTACGTGACAAACGGAAATAGGAGAAATCTGATTACGTTTCATACTTTCATTTAATGTTATATGTGCAGCTAGGTGTCGGTGAAGCGAACGGGAACGTGACAAAGCGGAAGCGACTATCCGCTCGCACACTTTCAAAATGAGTCTTCGAAAATTAATGCCCATACCTGCATATATTTTTAACGGGCAAAATTAATTGACTAGCGTGCACCCAGTTACGACGGAGAGGGAGTAGTTCCACGTGTGAACGTTGAATTAAAAGTGCTAGGTAAACATTCGTGAATAATAAAATTATTTCTTTTGATTTCCGAATTTTTTTTTNCATTTCCGAATTTTTTTTTTCAACGCACATAAGTGTAAGAATTAGAAAATTTTGTAAAATAATTACTTTAATAATAATTTCACAGCTTCACTTGACCGACGCATGAATAAAGTGATCAGGCCAATGCCAGTGTTAATTTTACGTCTGGCGGACGAATACACAGTGTGCATACGCGCAGACGTTAAGGCGCCCGTCTACCTGGCGCTTGAACTGCGTTGCAGAGTGTTCGAAATACACGTTTTTCAACGAAACNGGCCACTGTCCCCTTCCCCGCCCCCCGCCACTATGCAATTCCCCAGTGTTACGTTTTGCTGACTTTCGTTACTTCAACAGCAACATCTTCCCCTCACTGACCGGAAAAGAAAAGGCCAATGCCCTGAAAAAGTTTCAGTTATAACGCATTTAGATGGATTGTAAATGCACTGTTTCTAAACTACAGATTAATAGAGGCGTGAATACAGTTATGTCATAACAAATATCGTATTTACGTATGTATGCATAAGTTAAATGTATATATATAGAACCAGTTTTTTTTCTCGTAAAGAGAAACCTGAAAGTTTTATACATGTATTAAATCTCTATAGTGTTTATTATACAAGTAGTTGATATAAAAATTTCTTATGACATACCGTCAGAAATAAACAAACCCTTAAAACCTTTGCCAACAATTCATGATTTATGCATGCAATATTTTAGCATATGGCTCAAGGTTAAATAAACTTTTACAGACATTACAACAATTTATCTTCTGAAAGAAATTCCGCTACGTGACAAACGGAAGTAGGAGAAATCTGATTACGTTTCATACTTTCAATTAATGTTATATGTGCAGCTAGGTGTCGGTGAAGCGAACGGAACGTGACAAAGCGGAAGCGACTATCCGCTCGCACACTTTCAAAATGAGTCTTCGAAAATTAATGCCCATACCTGCATATATTTTTAACGGGCAAAATTAATTGACTAGCGTGCACCCAGTTACGACGGAGAGGGAGTAGTTCCACGTGTGAACGTTGAATTAAAAGTGCTAGGTAAACATTCGTGAATAATAAAATTATTTCTTTTGATTTCCGAATTTTTTTTTCAACGCACATAAGTGTAAGAATTATAAAATTTTGTAAAATAATTACTTTAATAATAATTTCACAGCTTCACTTGACCGACGCATGAATAAAGTGATCAGGCCAATGCCAGTGTTAATTTTACGTCTGGCGGACGAATACACAGTGTGCATACGCGTAGACGTTAAGGCGCCCGTCTACCTGGCGCTTGAACTGCGTTGCACAGTGTTCCAAATACACGTTTTTCAACGAAACTATTAAGCGTGCGTCCAACGTGCTGATCTACGAAAAGAACACACACTTCAGACGAGAGCTGTTAAGTACTTTCAAAATATCACGTACGTTAGAAACATCAATTCAGAGTACTCCAAAACCGCTAAAAACGGCCTTTCCAAGGCGCTGTAGCTCAAAATGCACGCATCAGATACATACAAAACTACTATAGGGGCCTGCACTGAACCTTCCTAAAGACTTCCCACTAATAAAATAATATGGTCACCGCTGAAAGTCCCATAGGTACACGCAGCACGACGAGAACACTGCACGCCAGTTCAGAGCCTTGCGCTTAGCGGCGATGGCGTACTTGATGCGCGTGGCAGTGTCGCCCTTATCGCTCCGCGCTTCTCGGCCTGGAGGGGGGAAAAAGCTCCAGGTAGACGGGGGCCTTAAGCAGTGCTTTCAAAAGTGCTCACTCCCCCCGGGGACAGTTTGAAGTGAACTAGTGCAGGAGGACAGGAAAGAGCGTGGGAGCGACCCGTAAATTCACCGCTAACTTGTAAGATGGCGCGCGCTCTACTCCACTATCAGTTTACGATCTGCCTCTCCATGTTCCCGCCAAACTCCCTGGAAGAACGAACCAAAGGATACGTTACTGCATGATGGGAGAAGATAGCGGTGTTTCTGGTCGTGTAAGAAGGGAGCGGGGCTGAAACATCTACACCGAGATCAAGCGGCCTAACTACCCGGCACTTTTAACTACTTTGCAAAGTGCTCCATATGTTTACATATAATTATTTATAAACTTAGTAGCCAAGAATATTTCTGAAACACTTCAATCAATTTATAGCATATTGTAAGAAACCTTATCGTGGACTGTGTAAAACGAATGGTGACTTTAAACAAGCAAGCATTGTAGACTTCAAGTTCCTTATAAACAAGAAGCTATGTAAACAACGTTGCATATTTCATAAAGCTACGCGTTGTAAAGATACAATATCTCAGTTGTAGAGTTACAAGAAAATTGTTGGCAACTAAGTTTCTACGGATTTTGATTGCAAAGCGTGCAAAATGTTTTTTTTTTCTGTATACAAGATTTTAAATGGAAAAATTCACACGTGCATCAAATGTGCGAAAAGAACCCACACACCTCAGACTGTGCCTTCCGATGACCTTGAAGACATCGCGCAGAATAGAAACACCACTACGGAGCACTTTTTGCTAGCGTTATTTCTTACAATATACGCCAGTACACGTACACTGCACGCCAGTTCAAAGCCCTGCGCGTAGCGGCGATGGCGCACTTGACGCGCGTGGCAGTGTCGCCCTTATCGCTTCCGCACTCCTCTGCCTCGAAGCCCCGGGTAGGCGGGCCCCTTGGCTCGTTCACGACGTCGTAGCGTGTTCTCTTGGTTCCGTCACAGACGACGAGTAGCGCGTGAGGGTGTTTTCGTTGCTGAATCCACTCCGCCGTCGCTCCATCCGAACCTCACTCGCCTCTTTGACTACTCAGGCTAGTCAGAAATAAGAGGCGTGTCTGTCAAGCACGACAGCCGACGCTGTGAAGTATAGTCCATTCACGGGTACTTCCAACTTTCCCGAAGCCCTGTTATAGTTCTACTTCCAATATATTCCTACACTTAATTTAAAAAAAAAAAAGCATAACCAAGTCTAGTAAATTACACCAAAAAGACAGTTCACCGCATTCGAGCGCACTCAGTGTAATAGTATTTTGCATGAGAACTATTTATTACTAGCCATTACTAACACACCTATTCCCTCCCTGTTTTATTTATATTACTTATACATGTAAAGTATTATGATTTTTATACAATGTGTAGGTAAAAGTTCGATTTAATAAAATATAATACATTTATATGTTAACACGTGTATAAAATGGTTGTGATTCATGACATGTTTAGATTCAAAAAAGTGTGGAGAAACCGCCAATAAACTATACCTAACTAGCCACGTATCGTTCATGCAATCCGTGTCTCACAAGGGGAAAAAGAAAACATTCAAGTTTTCACTTTCTTTGTCAGTATCACCGCCATCAAGAAGATTTTATATTAGGAAAATTTTTTTTATGTTTGGAGGGGTAGGTGATAGTATATGCCTATAACATGTGTAATGATTTGAATATGTTTATATGGGACGGAACGAGAGCAGGCGAAGGGAGGATCACGAAAGAGAACTCAGTTTTGGACGACGTCCAAGCCGGCGCGGTGACGTCAAACGAGCTCAGGAGCGAGACAGCGNCACGAAAGAGAACTCAGTTTTGGACGACGTCCAAGCCGGCGCGGTGACGTCAAACGAGCTCAGGAGCGAGACAGCGGGCTGGTAGCACATGCACCGCCATGGGCGTTTGTTAAGTAGGACGCCCATGGTTCCTGGAGATAACAGAATAAAAAAAAATCGAGAACGAAAGTTTCTGCAGCGTGTTTTAAAGCGAAAGAGCGCAGGTGGCAAACTAGTTATACATTGTAAGAAATAACTCTACGAAGGGTCTGCCTGCGCGGAAGCAATGTGCTTCATCAAGGTGCGACAGCAAATCGGCGATAATTGTGGCGCTATCATGCGCCAGGCATCGCCAGGCAGATTTTGAAAACTACCGAGTTCTCTATAAGCGGAGGTGCAGCATTTTACTGGTGGGAAACTCAGAGAAGGAGGTACGGGGAAGGAATAGGCCAGTAAGGTAACATCCCATCCCAGTATTCGTTCTGAGTGACTCCAGGAAACCACGGAAAACCGAAATCAGAATCACGGGACAGCGAGTCGAACCTGTGCCCTCCGGAATGCGAGTCCAGTGGTTTTACCACCATGCCACCTCGTTTGATGTTCTCATTGGAAGGAGATTCCCTACGATTTTCTCTGGCAGGCAGAGTTAATCACTGCTATCACGAGGGGGCCGCGGTGGGTGAGCGGTTAGAATGCTCGCCTCCCACCAAGGCGAGCCGGGTTCAACCCCGACCGGGTTACACCGGATTTTTGCAAGTGGGAATCGTGGCGGACGATGCCGCTGGTCGGCGGGTTCTCTCGGGGATATCCCGTTTATTGCGCCCTTGCATTTCAGTGCTACTTCATTCTCACCTCATTTCACCCTCATCGGCTGTCAAGACCTCGTCGTCAAGAGCCGTCCAAATCTCTCAATTCAACTCAACACTGCCATCACGAGTCCAAACTCACTGGGTCGGCCGCCAGAGAGAACCCCTGGTGGGGCCAAACCGATCGTCCGGAGTAAACAAGTACAGACGATATCGCGCGGCGGTTCCTTTGACGGGGGCGTGCCCATTCTCTGATTGGCTGCGAGAGGATATCGAGGCATGGGCCCGGTGTCTGACTGGCTACTGCGTACTGCGAGAAGTTCCTTATTGGCTGGGCTATCGGCTGGCGAGTACGTTACCATGCGCTGATTGGCGGAACGGTGTTCCAACATATTGCTAGCAGGTGACGCCATTTTGCTGGCGTGTGTGGCTGGAGTTCACCATATACAAGATACTGCTTCATTTCTGTATTGTTTGGTACTCTACGGTCCAGTGGTACTACTTACTTTCCACGTCAACTACGGGTTTATCGCTATGCGCGATAGCTAGAAACCTGCAAAATTCGCTTATTCATTCTGAGACATGCTATAATTAAAAACACGTGTGATGATATAACTTAAGCTATTGGCGCACATGGTGTCTGACACCTCCTGGAGAACGATGGCCCAATCGCCGCCTTCCACTGCGACAACAGACAACCAATGTGCATTTAAAATTGGCGTATTTGTACGTAAGACTGTAGAGTCTAGCCTGCAGGTCATTGAACTGGCGAATTCTTCCGGTCTCTAGCGATAGCATGGTGGCCAACAGCCTGGACCAATAAAACCACCATCTTGTTTCTGGTTGGAATCCCGAGTTCGTTTTCATTCGTACGTTTACGTAAGTGCAGATCTGCAAGCCGCCTCCGGCCCAGTTCTCCAGCCTGAAAACGGCGAGATCGGCAAGCCCAGGAAACAAGATCGCGTCGAGAACGCGGGCGCCGACCAATCCACGCGCAGCTGCGGTCGTCCAATGAGAACACGGGACAGCGCAGCTTGTCGGCCGGCAGACACATTCTTGTTCCCCCAAACCCAGTATATTATTCAGAGACGCCGAGAGTGTTTGTCCAGTTTGTAACGGCGACAGTGTCAGACTGACTCCTTCGAAACCTTTCTTTTTTTTTATGGCCCGCACGCCACACCGTCGTGCGCTCCGAGCTCCGGAGGGGGGGGGGGAGGAAGGGAACAGGCACAAGAACGACGAGGTGTAAACAAACAGAGAGCGGCGAGGAAGAGACGCACGAATGAAAACACCGTGGAAGCTGAGGAGAAGACCGAGACTTGAGTGTTCCCTCGAGTCTCGGCGACGTGAATGCACTCCGAGAGATACATGATGTGCGAAGCCAAGGGCACCTCGACAGCGCTAACAATTGTTGCCGAATTGTTTTTCTTTTCTATATTTTCTATGGTAGGAGTTTTCTCAGGTGTGCATCTAGAGATATAAAAAATTATCTTGATAAAAACTGTGCTGTTTACTGTTCGTCTGGCCGAGAACCGGGGCTCAAAACAAAAAAAAAAAAAAAACTTCCAGAATATTGCCATTGGTGATTCATTTTAATTTCCTCTCAACTTATTCAGATTCGGGCTTCTCCTCTGCGACAGAATCCAGTGAATAAAAGAAGCGAGCAAGTACTAATATTTTTTACAGATTTTTTTTTTTCAATTTGAGTAAACAATTAACGTTGGACTAAGTTTTAACAGCGCGATTTTCTCGGGTAAAAAAAAGAGAAAAGGATTCATTTAACAGATAGAGAAATGCAGTGGTATTATAACCCATTGTAATTAGCTTTTAAAATGTGTTTTCTCTGTAAATAATACGACAACACCGGTGGAGACTTGAGCTAGGTCGGTGACTACACGTAGTCAAAAATGTCCCGGGAATATTATGTATGTCACCTGACTTACGGCAGTCACGTATCTAACTCTTAAACTGCGCTGCAGCATCACATTTTTTTAAAACCAAACTATTAAACGTTTGTCTAATATGCTTACTTGTGAAAATAATATATACCTCAAACAAGACAGAATCGTCCTTTCAATACATCCCGCCTGCTATAAATGTTTTGTAGCTCTCCGTTACCTTTTCAGACCGGTGAATCTTAAAACACAGAACTCGGACACGAGTAAAAACTACAATAGAAGCTTGTATTGAACTCTGCGATTATACCTGTAAGCAAAACCATAGTGTCAGCGCTGAACGTCCCATACGGACAGGTAACACGGCGATAGCACTGCACGCCAGTTCAGAGGCTTGCACGCAACGGCGACGGCGCACTAGATGTGTGTGTCGGTGCAGCCCTTATCGCCTCGAACGTCTCCAGGTAGTCGACCGCCTTCAGTTTGTTTCTCCCGAACGAGCTGAAGAGAGCTGCTGCTGCTCTTCAGGTCAGCTCGCGCTCTTGCACTGATCTCCGTCAGNGTTTCTCCCGAACGAGCTGAAGAGAGCTGCTGCTGCTCTTCAGGTCAGCTCGCGCTCTTGCACTGATCTCCGTCAAAGGAAACAACTGACGGGGAATCATGCGGACAAGGATGTGAGGTTTATTTCACAATGCAAAAGCTCTTTAAAAACATATATGCCATTAGCCGCTAGGGTAAGAGGCGGAAGAGATAAGGTTTATATTCATCTAAACTGGCATATAAAAAAAACGACTCGTGCATCTTTGGCCTTACCGGGCGTTTTAAAAATGGTAATTTCATGGTTTGGAGAAGTCTCAACTGAATCGGAGACAGAGGTCATCGAAAAATGTATCTTTGTCACGAAAACACAACATTATTTGCTGTTATTGGATGCTCGTGTATAATTAAGCACTTTAGGATATGCTTTTCTGTTCAATTAAAGTCTTTCTGTCATATGTGAAATTAACGTTGGCATCGACCCCATGACTTTATCCCTACGCCAATCAACTGTAGCGTAGGATTGTTAGGAACGTAAATATATCAGTATAGGCTGTTCACGGTAGCCTGAGCACTTTTGAAAGCCCTGTTTGAGATCTACTTGTATGTGTATTCTTACACCACATGTAAAATTAACATTGCCATGGCCGTGATCCCTTTATTCATACAACTGCCAAGTGAACATTTGAAATGATTATTTAAAAAAAAAGTAATTTACAGACTTGCTGGTTCTTACAAATACTGTACAGGCATATACATTAAAGAAACCGAAATTAAAAGAAATCAATTAAGGGTTCACAAATGTTTTAGTAACACTTTTAATTCAACGTTAAGACATGGAACTTCTTTCTCTCTGTCGTTACAAACTTTACTGTGGTGCATGCCGATCATACGCCTGTTTAAATATACACAGGTGGGGGCAGTGNCTCTCTGTCGTTACAAACTTTACTGTGGTGCATGCCGATCATACGCCTGTTTAAATATACACAGGTGGGGGCAGTGGCATTTAGCAAACGGCCTTCAATGTGTTAATTCTTACTCATATGACCTTAAAACAAAAATTAAATTGTTAAATTCGTTTTCCTTGAATTTAAAAGTATCGCTTTTAATCCATGCAATTATATTAGAAGGGAACATGTTTCCTACAGCGCTACAACTTTACCGGAAGCCAGCAAGCTGCCACGGAGAGAAAGTTCTTCTTCAGAGGTTTACGTCGAAATTGTTTAATTAACTTCTCATTAACTGTACATAATATGTGGTCGGCTAGTCTAAATTTTATGTGAAATGTAGTGTACACTCTAATACAATACGTATGTGGTTTGGCGAACTTTTATGGGACAACGAAATATTGCAAACGATATTTTGGCGAGATGAACCGTCTTTTAGATTTATTCTCGAACAATAAAAATAATCATCTCGGCACATGCGAAAATCCGGGAGAAACCCCGACGGGAATCGAACCAGGTTCGCCCAGGTGAGAGGCGAGTGGTCTAACGACTACACCACAGCGGCCCCTCTCGGCTGATAAGAGTCATGCTTCTTTATGCAGGGAAAGCCCTAATAAATCTAAGTGTAAACAAGACGTCCTCTAATGAAAACTTCGTCAGTGACGGAAAAAGTGCAGCTGGACGAAATACTGTACAGCAACCTGGGCGGAACTGACGTTAATTATTTATCTCCAAAGGAGTTATTATGCGCTGGTAACGAAAGTGTGAGTTCGTATAAGTGTATAAAATATTCAAGGATATGGCCAGTTTTGTTTCTCGTACGGACATGCATCATGTGTTGTTTTTTTTTTTAAGCGAGCGTGGTAATTAGGATTCCAAAGGCAGAGTAATTACAAGCAGCGTGTGTTGGGCGGACACCGGGTTGCAACGGCCCGTCCTATAAATAAACATTTCTAATGGGTCAAGTTGAGTGTTGTCCGCCGTCCGTCTCCCTGGCGTCCGTTGAAGACACGGGGGATCCGAGGGTAATTACTCGAGGACGTGTGGACAGACCGAAGTAGCGACTCTCTCCAAGAAGCAAACTACACTCGTTACCAGGTTCCAGAACATGTCTGTCCGGCTGCCGGGAGAGACGCACGGGCCGGATCGAACTACCGTTCTTTTTTTGTTTGGGACCGGGTCTTCTTCGTAACGTATGGGGCCTCGTCCGCGCGGAAGGCGTGTTGACGTAGCGTTGTGTCGGCCGCATTTAAATCCACGTGTTAAGTCGCCTTGTAGTGGCAACGTACGTAATTAACTAGGCGCGATGGCTCGGGAGACAGGCGGGGCTGCATACATCGCAGGCGAACCACTCGCAGCCTGCACGGCGAAGCCGCAGAGCAGAGAGGTATACAGAAGCGAAATGACGTGGCGTGAGCGTACCCATTCTCTGATTGGCTGCGCGAGGCTCTAGAAGTGTGCCTTGCGTCTCGTTGGCTACTGTGTGCCGCGAAGGTTCCCCCTATCGACTGGGCTGCCTGCTGGCGAGAAGGTTACAAGGCACTCTCTGGCCGCCATTTTGTTGGCGCGTGCGCCTGGAGCACGGGGAACAGGCGGCTGTAGGTCACCGAGAAAGCGGTGCTTCCTTCCTCACGGCACTCTTGATGGCGTTACTTATGTCGCTTTATGGACTGTTGACCAGTACGCAAGGAGACATACGGACAATGCCGTGTCTCAGTCACTATCGTTGTTTGTCATACATTTTAACTGATACTTTGCAAAATAAAGATTAATTAATGATTATACTGTCCGAATAATAGATTAATAATGTGGTTAGAGTGGTCATTATCTTTAAAATCTTCCCCACTTCTTGGAACAATACGGTTCCGAAATTTTGCCTTACCTGCGACTGGATATCAACTTTCACCCCAACCCCCGAGATGAAGTGCGGTCAAGAAAACCCTTTTTTAAATAATTTTTTAAAAATAAGTTGCTGCTCGTAAATGCATACATTTNATCTTTAAAATCTTCCCCACTTCTTGGAACAATACGGTTCCGAAATTTTGCCTTACCTGCGACTGGATATCAACTTGCACCCCAACCCCCGAGATGAAGTGCGGTCAAGAAAACCCTTTTTTAAATAATTTTTTAAAAATAAGTTGCTGCTCGTAAATGCATACATTTTTACGGACACAGTTACTGGCATGCTCCCTGTTAATGTAGCAGACACGCAGGGAAAAATATTTTCACGCCTTAAAGACATGCGAGATGCAAAACCCAAGTTGGTACCGAAACAGTGTTGCCAGATCATCCACCCCAAAAACCACAGATTCTACAAGTGAATTCCACACACAACTCTAGAATACAACATTGTACCCAATGATTACATGTTATAAAAACTTTGCTAAAAATAATAACATGAAGTTCTGCAGACAACATAAATTTTCTGACAATTTCATTTTGTCCCTTTAACAACTTAATCTTATGTACTCGCTTCACGTGACCTCTCCCGCGCGAACGGAGGAAGAGGACAGAGAAGTGAAATGATAGCGAGTGGCAAGAAGGGAGGAATTTTGGAAGGTCAGGCGAGCGATAATCCGAGACGCGCGTATCTTGTTACGAAAAGCATGCCGCGGCGATAAGCTTTATTATTTTGCGGCTCGCGCACTCCTGACCTTCAGCTGATTGAATGTCCGCGTTTATCTGAAGGATTTTTCTGGTTAATGACCTATAGTTCCTATAAGCGAGACTCGGGGTGCGACGATTCTTCCAGATCGAGCGACTGAAACAATATAAGCGCGACGGTCCCCCGAGACGAGAGGTTATGAGAGTCAGGGCGATTGCGCGACATTAAGCAATAGACGACGAGCCAAAAGAGCAACGAGTGGCGCCGGGAGTGACGAGCGGAAGGAAAATTTGCGACTGCGAGCATCGGAGCAGTGAAGAGTGCGACTGGCAGGCTGGGCTATTGGACTGGATGCGTGGGTGAAATACATTACAAGTGATGGCAGGCAGACAGAGTGAACTCGTGTTAGTGATGCATGTAAGTTAATTGACTATAACCAAACAGATACATTGAGAAGGACTTAAATTAAAGTCGAGATAGACATTTAATACTGCGCTCACTGAGAAATAAAATGACTAACAGTGGAGATAGATGGATGAGTGCTTTAAATAATAGTTGCGTGAATTAATTAAAACCAAATTTAGTTCTAGAATTTTTATTAAGACCTCCATCCCTCGTGAACTCGGATACGCTACTCTGGCGTCTTGTAACAATAGTTTGAGATTGCCGCCAACGCTGCACGATTTATGAGCAACAACTTCCTAAAATAAAATTTTCTGGTAAAGCAAGGACAGAGGGACTGCTCAATTCAAATCATATTAAAAAGTGCCACGAGAACATTTCGCGAGAAATTGATCTTTTCGTAAGATTCCAATCGGAGTTGGGCATTCCACGCATTCGTTGCACAGAAGGATCCACACGCCAGCGGGAATTCCACGCATTGTGTGGAATCCCACACAGTTCGGCAAGACTGCTGACGACTGTTCAGGTCGCGGGTGTAGTCTACACGATGTAAGTGACCGTCACTCCTGCAGCTGCGTCGCGAGAACGACGGTAGTGTCACCGAGAATCGTGACGTAGTGGTGAAGGCGGGAGGGGAGGTCTTCGTCGTGCCTCGTCAACGACCACGCTAGTCCTCGCTCACAGATCGATGCCGACGGCGGACTGGGACTTGCCGCTCAAAGTTGAGCCAGGCCTGGTTCAGTGGCGCGCACTGTTAGAAATCCCCGTACATTTACGGAAATGTATAGCAAACGCACGGAAACGCAATCTGTAATGACGAAAAACGAAGTTAAGCCCGTAAATACAAAATACGGAAAGTCTCCGTAGTATTTCCTACAGCTTCGGATTTTAGGGACGAACACTGCCGAGTCTACACGAAGTTAAAGTGTCCACTTTAACCAAAAAAAATATCGTTTCTGCGGCAGTGAGTGAGTGAAGAGATGTGGGTGGCTCTTAACATCGGGGTCTTGAGAGCCGATGAAGTGAGGTGAGTATGGAGCAGCGCCAGAATGAAAGGGCGTGGGAAGCGGGAGATCACCGAGAAAACCTGCCAACCAGCGGCATCGTCCGGCATGATTCCCACTTGCGAAAACCCGGAGTTAAACGGCCGCGGATTGAGCCCGGTTCGCCTTGGTGGGAGGCGAGCAGTCTAACCGCTCAGCCACCGTGGCCCCTCTGCGGCAGTTATCCACACCACTAAGATGTTTTCTTTTAAACATTTAAAAGTAGCATCAGGCGTCTGACATTTAGGAACACTACAAAAATGCACTAACTTCAGCAGCAACTGAAAAAAGTAGCTTATGTGACTGTATACATAAGTTATACCACATACATGTAAGAGTTGTAGGTGAATGGTTACCCCCGTGGACTTGAAATTTTTGAACTGTGGTTCACTCTTGCTCAAGTATAAAATATTTCAAATTCCCAAGACCGTTCCCTTGGCAGTGGTTTCGCTAGATAGTAGACAGGGACAGGGGGAATATCGTTAATCCAATGCGCGTCACTAATTAGATGACGAGGAATTTGGCTAGTGTACTTGTACTTGTGTTCTCACCTTCGGAGAATGTGATATATATATATAATATATATAAACTCACACAACTCCACAAAAATTTGTTATAAGTCTGATTAGACTCTATAGAAACCAATTAAAATCATACAAATCAAATAAACAGCAACTTTAAAGGGGCTAGTGTTTGATATACAATCGCCCAATCTGATGCAAGCACCTCTAATCGAGGTGGCCATCTCCTGCATCAGAACTCTGAGTCGGACTGTCAGGCGTTCCAACTGGACTGCCACTCCCTGGAAATAATGCCATCAGAACAGACCCAGCATCCCCCCCCCCACCTGAGGGGTTGGCAACTTAAAAACCCTGTTAAAAGCTAAAACTCCGAGCTCGGCGATAATCTCTATTAATAAAACCAACCACATGTAGACTAACGTTGCTATGAGCCTGTTCACTTTATTCGTGCGTCGGTCATGTGAAAATGTGAAATTATTATTAAAGTAAATCTCTTACCATTTTGTCCATTCTTAGAATTATGTACATTAAAAAACCCAAAGCAAAAATTAATTATTTTAGTATTCAGAAATATTTACCCGATACATATAATTCAGAGTTACAAGCACGGAACTAGTTACCCTCCGTCGTTGCCGATTTTACTGGAGCATGCTACTCACTGCGCCCATCAAAATACGTGCAAGCGGCGGCAGTGGCATTTGGCAAAGGTTAATTTTAGAAATGCTCACTTTACCATGAACAGCCAGTAAATATTCTGCTGTTACACGATACTTTTGCAACGACGCCTGCGAAGTAGGCCACAGGCAAGTTTACTAAACTTAATAACTGCAACAGCGGACCAGAATGGAATGCATAAACATCAGCAGCGAACTGCATACAACTGCAGAAAACGTGGGTCCAGCAGGAATGAGGACATTCCTAAATTCAACAACCTAGGAGCAGATGCCACCTGCCGTACACAACGGGAGCCAATCAGAGACGAAGACGACAGCACACACGTGTGGAGAGCGGACGGTGGGTGTAAAGGGGCGTGTATGGTAACTGGACCAGGAGCCAGTGGTAGTCCTCCTTCTGGGCGACGAGTCCTCAGCTAGAGACCGTTTGTAGTTACTTTCTTTGACTAGTTACCTCCAAATTAATATTACACTCCTCATCCTTTCCTTCTGTTGGTACCCTATCTGGGCAGAATGTAGTAATATGTGTGCAGTATACACGATGACTCTAAAATCACGGGACAGACATTGAGGGGTGGTAGAGCTCACTAAAACAAACAATTATTGTATCAGAATATATGGGCGGGAGTGACGCGTTCAGGCACAAACACAAAAATAACACATGAAATGCAACACATTGTTTATATACAACGTCGCCGCTAAATGCCTTTTTACAGCAATTTTTATAATAATTGCTCAAAATTGCTACCACCGACAATAATGCAAGCTTGGTAGCGTCGGTGGAGTGATTGGCGAGCAGATTCAAATACGCCGGGTATTTCACGCACGCCACCATTGTCAGCCAATCACGCCGTATGTAGAGGTCGCCAAGCATGCGTGACTGTTGGTGGATGCATTTCCAGCTACTGTTTTAACATTTGCTGCACGGAATCACTCGTTAAGTATGCTGCTAATGAACATTTTATGTTCATTAGCATGACGCGTCACTTCCGCCCATATATTCCTATACAATGATTGTTTGTTTTAGTGAGCTCTACCACCCCTCAATGTTTATCTCATTATTTTAGATTCATCCTGTATAGTTTATTAATAATCCTCCTCTAGTTTTATCTATTTATAGTATGTACTAACATGCATCCCTTTCCACTTTTGGTAGGAGTTCGAGCTAAACACTGCCTGTCATGTCACATGATTGGTCGAGGGAAATAAATGGCAGTTTTCGTGCCTCACACAGGTACTGAGGTTTGGAATGGCGTAATCATGTCGGAATAATTTATAATAGGCTCCATCTGCAGCGATGCAAGGCTGTCGGGCCGTCTGTGACGAAACGCGGCTCCCGTTAGTCAAGGAATTCCCGGATGTCACTCTCTGCCCTATTCTTATGTTTGAACATCCTGCTCTTGAGGGAGTGTTAAAGGTGCCAGAATATGACGTATTCTGACGGCGCTAAGTCCGGGTAGTGTGGAGTTTGAGGGATTGCTTCTCACCTCAGGTCTCTCAGCTTCTGTTATTTTAATTTCTACCACGTAGGGTTTTTTAGTGTATGCCGAGATCAAAGGGACCAACGAGGGATGCTTTTTTTTCACAACGACCGACGCATTTAGTCAATTTCTGCAAAGTGCGAAACAGCGATAATGGTTTCATCACGAGAAAAGAATTTGAAATGTACAGCACCCTATGCTGTCTAACAAACTAACACCAAATTTTTGTGCGACGTCTATGTTGGTTTCGGAAATTTTTTTGGCGGTTTCTCCGTCGTACAACCATTGTCAACTTCTCTTGCTATTATCATATGCAGTTAGAACCCTGAACTCATTCAGTCAGTTTGTGAACGGAGCAGTGGAATGTTTTGTCGATGAAACCAAATTATTTTGTTCTTATTTGGTTGGCCCAAACTGTAAGATTTAGCTTGCTCTACTAAAGATTTGTTTGGTTCTACGCACATTTAACAGTTTAGGTTAATATAAAAAAACAGTGATAGCCCGACTGAGATTCGAACCAGCATTGCTTGGCCTCGAGTACTGGACCCTAACAACCTCAGCTAAAGTAATGCCGTAAAGTAAGATTTAATTTTAATGGGTGCATTTCAAATACACAACAAAGTATGTAAAAAATATTTCAAATTTTACAGTTTTACTTTTTAGTTTTCTGTTGAAATTGTATTTTATTATGATTTTCATACCTTTATTTAGCACCGATAACAAACACTGTTACTAGTTGATTTGCAACTTAATATATTGTTGGCTGTTGAAATGTATTTGGCTGTCGAAATATATTGTTGGTTGTCTAAATTGTTTTGGCCCAACGTAGAGATTTTGTTTATTGAAGCGTGTATTTTGTTGAACCAAATCAATTTTGTTGCTGTTCAAGTTGGATCTACAANTAAATATATTGTTGGTTGTCTAAATATATTGTTGGTTGTCTAAATTGTTTTGCCAACGTAGAGATTTTGTTTATTGGAGCGTGTATTTTGTTGAACCAAATCAATTTTGTTGCTGTTCAAGTTGGATCTACCAAATACGCATATATTTGGTCATATATAAACAATTTTTTTTTGACTGGAACATTTCTGTCAGTAAGTGTTTGATTTTNAAATACGCATATATTTGGTCATATATAAACAATTTTTTTTTGACTGGAACATTTCTGTCAGTAAGTGTTTGATTTTGTAATCACAAATTTTTTTTTTTAATATCTTCACAATCATTTTGTGTTTAATACAAATATTTAGTAGCGTAAATTCCCACTTTTGTTTTTCAATGCCTGTAGATCAAATTATTGGTTGCCATGAGGCCTAAGGCGCCATATTTACGTGATGAGAAGGTCAGAGTGGTGATCGTTATCTAAATTGTTCGCCGTCAGTATAATGAGTACACCCCGTTGTATTTAACTTTGTATACACTTCCGTATCCGTGATATATACCATACTGTATAAGAAGGCCACTTTCTGACAGGTCTGCGAAAGTAGCACCACTGTTTACATCTGACTACGTATCCTTCCGCCATCAGCTGGTCCGTCAAGTCAGGGTTGTATTGTTTATCAACACGCTGTCAGCTAATCCACTTCTCATTGTACTGTAATGCTAAACAAATTTTAAGATATTTTAAGACTGACATCTGTCTAAAAAAAATAAGTAGGTTATAAAAGTAAAAATATAAAATGTTGCAAATAATTAAATATTTGCTAAATATTTTTTAATTTGTCCGAGATAGTGAATTTGGGTTAACATTTGCGAGACGGTCTGTTGTATCTGTTATCACACTTTGGACGTTCTAGCTAATATATTCGAGTTGGAAATATGTGACGTGGAATAACATTAGAATTGCTTAAAAACTATTCACGCGTGTCTCACTTTCTACGGAAACAAGGAGATGGGTTTCGAGAGAACAATATGGCGTATAATTTACGTAGACGAACAATAACCAGCCGAATATAAATTACTTGTACTCCAAATCGTTATACATGAAATATATGTTACTTTAAAAATTATGCAGAGCGCGTGGAAAAATATAACTATTAGCATATGTTTGTAAATTTGTTATATATCGCGCAGGAAAGCAGTTAATTTCTGGCTGGTAATACCTCGCATAATATCCAACAGATGGCACGCACAGCACGTCAAGCGAAGTTTGAGCCGCTGTTTTTGGATAACAGATCACGTATTTTTAAAAGTTGATTGTTCTTATATTATGGGCTGGAAATATATTTCAAATTCGTGTCGTTTCGTAAAATTATTAAAAAAAATAATTCAACAATATTACGCAATATTTTTGTATGCTTTTGGAATTAATATCAAGGACGTGTTGAAAGCGAGGTTGGAGAGGGATGATACGACGTGAAAAAGCTTTCTGAAGTTAGCACAACTTCAGAAAACTTATCCACGTCGTATCGTTCTATTGTACATTTCATTTTGAACACCTATACATAACTATATTATCACGAAGTTCAGTTTTTAACACTAACAACCATTGTTTTGTGACCTTGTAAAATAGAGTGTATTAATAAATATAAGCACTCTTTCTTATCCGCGTATTTTCTGCTTTTATGATGTGCATCGGCAGTGCACTCAGAATAGCCAACGTAATTTTAACTTTTGTTCGTTTGTGCATCAGCTGATACAGGATTTTGTAAATGGCACTTTGTTTGGTTCGTATACTTCAAGTTGCCACTCACTGACTGTCAGAAAGTGGCCTTCTTATACCGTATGGACCATATTGGGTAAGTTTTACAAACATACTTACGGCTGGGATCTAACACTTCAAGTAATCAGTATCCAAGGGACTAGGTTCCGCCTCTATGAGTGAGCTGATTTGTGTGAGTTTCTTCACATCTGGTTCCTGATCTTCTTGTGTGAGTTTCTTCACCTATGGTTCCTGATATTCTTGTGTGAGTTTCTTCACCTCTCTGGTTCCTGATATTCCTGTGTGAGTTTCTTCACCTCTCTGGCTCCTGATCTTCTTGTGTGAGCTTCTTCGCCTCTCTGGTTCCTGATATTCTTGTGTGAGTTTCTTCGCCTCTCTGGTTCCTGATATTCTTGTGTGAGTTTCTTCACCTTTCTGGTTTCTGATTTTCTTGTGTGAGTTTCTTCACCTCTCTGGTTCCTGATCTTCTTTTGTGAGTTTCTTCGCCTCTCTGGTTCCTGATCGTCTTGTGTGAGTTTCTTCAGCTCTGGTTCCTGATCTTCTTGTGTGAGTTTCTCCACCTTTCTGGTTCCTGATATTCCTGTGTGAGTTTTTCGCCTCTCTGGTTCCTGATCTTCTTGTGTGAGTTTCTTCGCCTCTCTGGTTCCTGATATTCTTGTGTGAGTTTCTTCACCTCTCTGGTTCCTGATCTTCTTGTGCTACTATCACCGAGCCTCACAGCGCAGGGCAACGAACGCGGAAAGCAAACACTTGCTGTGTCTACGCAATTATAGAGCGGATCAAAATATTACTCTGCTGCAAAACCTGAATTCGCAAATCAGTGCATAACAGAACGGGTTCATTTTTATACTGAAAATATTTCCTGTTGTGAAATCTCGCTTACTTTTTTAAATTAGAACATGAAGGACGGACAGTTTAATCGAACCCAGTTTCCTTACAAGCTGGCTCCCTTTAACGGATAAACAACCTGCCATATTTTGCACTTACCTCACTCCTTATTTGTATAAAATTGTACCTGGTATTTAAGTTTCAGCGTACGCAGAGCCAGCGTTTTTTACGCAAATTAATTTGAGCGCAGGTAAGTCGTCAGTGTCTTATGTAGACGCTTGTGTATCTTCTTATCTTACCTACTGCTATGTGCATAATAATCTGCTAACTTTTAAACCACATACATTTGGGTACTGCAACGATGAACGTTCCTAATTCGCGCGTGTATTGATCATTACTCTCAAAAGTAAAATTAGTCTGTAGTGATTTGAATTATATCCATACACGAAATCTTTATCCGAAAGATCTCCGATCATTATTCTATTACTTCTTTTTTTTTTTTTTTTTTTTTTTACTGCCTGGTAGGTTTCACGTAAGTATCAGTTAATTATCTCTTTTACTAAAGCCCCTACAGAGAACGCCGGGTAAAAAATAACAGCGATTTTAAAGGCCCAACTTTTCTGAGAGAAGGTGCGTCTACCGGTTATGTTTAATTACAATAATTACGAAGTGACAGGCCAATAAAAGAATTTTGTAACTCCGTTGTCGGCCAAATTAAGAACTTACTTTTAAGTCTACAAAAACTCAAATTTATTACTTAATATTTTATAGTAATTACATTTTACATATACGTAATTTTATTATTTAAAAAATGGTGGCATGAAAATCAATTTTTTTTCTTTGTATAAAAGGAATTATCAAAACATGCTTATTTTCAATTAATGAAGTTAAATACAATGAATGAGGAACCACAATATGTCGATGCATAGCGACAGAAAATTTTTTTAAGAAAAATCATTATTTAAACTAAAATGCATTGAATTTTAAAGCACAAGTATAATATTCTAGAAGATATATCGTAACAGAGCAATTAAAACTGCATCCATGCCACGGCAGTTCAAAGAGACTAACTAACCTATATATGGGAATAACGACGGCGTTGGAAACGCAAGCACGATTACACGTGTAAACACGAACCTAAACACTCGTTTACCAGCAGCTGTATAAACTCCGCCGTCCAGGAAACTTTCACCGCTCGCGTGCCGAGAGGTTGGCACACATGGAACAGCGAAAGGATGCGCCGTGTTAAGGTGGCACAACTGACTACAATGACAGACCACACACGCACGCAGACACACGTGGCGGCAGTGGAATGGCGTAAAACTGTCAGCTACTTCAGGTCGCTGTCACGTGATCATCGTTCTCTTCATTACCCGCGACCTCTTCGAGATTGTGCCCACGACTTTGAATTCGAACACTCTGCTTCCTCAGTTATAACTCAATACAACCTATACACGTGGCAGGATTTCGTTTTCAATCGCATATTTTAAAATCCACCGAATCATATTTTCTGTGTACATTAAACAAGTACTAAAAAAAATTAATTCTATATTTGAACATCTTAGTGCTTATATTTTAGAGGTTTTTGGTGAGTTTAGAAATATTTACAACAGACGAAGTAGACTATTTTTTCTTATTTTGCGCATATTCTCAACACTGGTTCGTGAATTAGAGTAACGACTCTCAAAATCACGTATTCCAGCAGTGACGTGTCGTTTGTTTACATTAGGTTTTACAACAAACTCGCGCTTTCATAACCAAACAAATACTGCGTGTAACCTAATACATTTGTCCGGGACAACACGAGCTGCTGCCTCCTGCACCGACATCGAGGTCTCAAAGAGCTGAGCGGCGTTTAACGGATGCTTCAAAGCTATCGTTATCGTCATATCTCAGAAATGGTGACTCTTAGGAAAAAAAAGTGTAAGTACAATTTTTATAGAGAATTGCATGATCTACAATTTTTGTCTGGCCTATTTGTATGATAAAACTTACCGTTTGGCTGAAAAATGCAAAAAACCCATATTTGCAAACTTTGACCTTGAATATATATATATATTTGTTTGCAGTGTGGGATCGATGGGGCCTTTTCACATTTCATTTATAATGGTGTTTCCAACATTCGTACCAATTTTTAGCTCTATGTGAATTTTTGTAACCTTGAATGTCGATTTTGACAGGGATAGTATTCGGCTTGATAATGATGCTAATTTAAATACCGAGCATATACGTTTCACTGTGTCAGTACGGCTGAGCAGGACGCACAAAGGGGAACTGCAATATTCAGTTTTTTGTTTTGTTTAGAGTGAGCTGTGTATGTGACGGTTTTACACGAAATAGAATCCATTAACGGACCAGAACACTGGACTTTCTGGGCGCTCGCATTGTCATGCAAGACGCCACATGCAACATAATATGAAATTTCATTTTACAAAAATTTGCACTGCTTCAACGGCAAAACTCTCACCAGAACACGTCGTATGTCTTACACGTGAATGTCAAAACCGAGGGCCGTGTTAGGTGCGTATACATGCCCAATGTTTGCAAATATCGGGGGAAAATGATGGCTTTGACGTGAAGATGGCATGACGTCACAGACTTGAAGTTATGCTAAACTGCAAATTCACAAGCACGCAATGTATTGACTTCGTTGCATGTCCGTTTTTTTTAATTGACTCATGAGAAAGTAACATAATTTTTTTTATTAATGAGTGTACGTTAACTCGTTTTATAGTATGTTCTATTTGCTTTTTACCCTTAATAGGAGCAAATGGTCCAGGGTTGGCACAGTTTTTCCCAGTGTGTGGAAAGTACTGGTAAATTTCAGGTTGAAACCGTCCCGGATTTGATTAGTTTTTGCAAGTATTTTCCACTTGGTAGGAAAATTTGCCTGAAATCACTGAATGTTCAAGCAGTTTATAACGTATAAGAACCACATTGTCAAATATTTTAATATCATGTCTCAAGCATGGTCTATTTTTATTATAGCGATTCGATTTTATGTAGGCCTATAATAATATTTTAGAATATGTGTTTGTAAGCAAAGTTACTTTTATTCTATTTGACTGCGTTATCTAGTGTGGCCACTTGGAATCATCAACATTAAATTTCCCAACGAAACACGGGAATTATCAAGCTTCCTTTTATGCGTACCTACTGGAATAATTCTCATAGAAATAAATTCTCATAATGTTGATTTATCATTTTCAAACCGAAATATGTATAAGTATAACTAATATAAGAATAAACAATGACTCGCTGACTTACATGATTGTTATTAATAAGTAAAAGCAAATTATCATTAAAAACCAATCACTTTAGCGAATAGTCTAATTTTGTTACACGCTTAGGTACATAATTATGTTATATTTGCCGGTAGAAACCAGTGTTTTCCGGTAAAAACCAAGTTTTTCCAGTGACATGGCATTGGCTGGAAATTGGTGGCATTTTGCCAACCCTGAGATGGTCTGCGATCATCGGCTTTCCAACAGGGAGGGAGAGTTGAGCCACAAAGGATTGTAGTACGGGCCTGCCTATCGCTTTGTTTTGACCAGAAGGAAACAAGCGCGGTACAGACTCGATCCTTCGTTGTGGCGTCGTACTCACGTGGTCGCGAACCGGTTTGTGGTTCGAGTCCCGCCTACAGCACGGCTAGCTATCCGATCCCCAGTCAGGTACGCAACCTCGCCATAGAGTAGACGAGCACACAGAGGCGAAACGGCGTGGCAGTTACTTTGACGTGGCGGTACCCGTCCTCTGATTGGCTTGCGCGGGGCTCTGGGAACAGTACTCCGCGACTCATTGGCTACTTCGTGCCGCGAAAACTTCCCTATTGGCTGAGCTGCCGAATGGCACGTAAGTTCCCAGACGCTGGTTGGCGGAAGACGTCCCTACACGTTGCTGGCCAAGGACGCCATTTTGCTGGGGCGCGCACGGCTGGAATTCGCGGAATAATCGGCTGACCTCTGTATTGTTATATATTCTGTGACCTCGCAGCCTGGACACAGCTATAGGATGTCCACGGTTAACTGAGTAATTTTGAAGGCCCCGCGTAGGATATTTTCTTCTTACTTTGTATCATTCCGTTATACGTAATATTAGCATTACCGTTAACCGCCTGACCTTATTCATGCGACATCCAAGTGGAAACCCTGGAACTATTTTTTGGAATGTAAACGTATTAGTAATATGCAAATTAGTGCTTTTTTTTTGCGATTTAAAACCAACACAGACTTCAGTAGCCATAAATATACATATTACACTCAGAATACAACGTCAAGTGTTAGGAACTATTTGCAGGGGCATCCGAATTTCGCGAAAAGATTTCCGCACGTGCGGAATACTCCAAAGGCGTACCAGCTGTTTTCTTTTGCTTGTTGGCAGCATGTCTTTGTGAGAAGACATTTTCTTGCTCGACTGGCCAAGCAGAATTAGGTTAGGCCTACTNTGCTTGTTGGCAGCATGTCTTTGTGAGAAGACATTTTCTTGCTCGACTGGCCAAGCAGAATTAGGTTAGGCCTACTCCGATACTGCACGTCTGCGATTCGTGTGCAGACACATAAGACGCGTAAAACCGAAATAATCCAATCACGAAAGTGGATCTGATCTTAAGTGTCATGAAATACAACTGGTCGTGAAATCCTTTCGCGAAAACCCGGCGTCCTTAACTACTTCCATTAATTCGTTGTAAACTTAAGGATCCCGCCTGCCTGGCGCTTGAACTGCGCGCACGGTGCTTGAAGTCCTGTGTTAAATACAGAGTGATTTTAAAATAACGGGACAAACATTGAAGGGCGGTAGAGCTCACTAAAACAAACAATTATTCTATAGGAATATATGGGCGGAAGTGACGCGTTGAGGCACAAACACAAAAACATAACACATTAACGGAAACATAAAATGTTCATTAGCAGCATACTTAACGAGTGATTCCGTACAGAAAATGTTAAAACAGTTGCTGGAAATGCATCCACCAACAGTCACGCATGCTTGGCGACCTCTACATATGGCGTGATTGGCTGACAATGGTGGCGTGCGTGAAATACCCGGCGTATTTGAATCTGTTCGCCAATCACTCCACCGACGCTACCAAGCTTGCATTACTGTCGGTGGTAGCAATTTTGAGCAATTATTATAAACATTGCTGTATAAAGGCATTTAGCGGCGACGTTGTAAATAAACAATGTGTTATTTTTGTGTTTGTGCCTCAACGCGTCACTTCCGCCCATATATTCCTATACAATAATTGTTTGTTTTAGTGAGCTGTACCACCCCTCAATGTTTGTCACATGATTTTAGAATCATCCACTATTAAACGTGCCCCCAGCATGTCCACCTCATAGACTGGAGATGAGGTAGACGAACCTCACCGGCCGCGCACAAGCAGTCTCCGTGTCCCAAAACTGAACTACTCTTCTGCCAACACGACTAGCAGAAACGGCATGTATTGGAATTGAGGGTAGAACACTGTTTAGCGAAAAAGTGTTCCGAGATGTTTGTATACTTCTTCCAACCAATTTGGAATGCAGTTAGATCAAATTCGAACTGGTGAAAGTATTTTACTCTTATAAAAGTGTTCGTCTTTTGAAAATTAAGATGCAAACACACACGTTCATCACGGTTGACCTCGCGACTTCGACATTTGTGTTCCTTTGGGGCAGGTCAGTGTCGGGCGCATGCGCAGAAGACGAACAAGCGGCGTGCCTCGCTCGTGTTTAGTCTATGGTTTACGTACGAAAAGACTTCATACCCCATACGAGGAAGTAATTGTACTTTAAAGTTGGCACGCATGCTGTAATTATTATTATATAGTTTAAAAACGTATTTTTCAGACTGCCGTATCTTAAAACATACTAGCCGGACACGAGACAAACTACGATAGGAGCTTTTATTGTACTTCGTTACAGACTTTTTCATCACAAAACGACAGGGTCACCGCTGAATGTGCAGGTAGACGCAGCACCACGAGAACACCGCACGCCAGTTCAGAGTCCAGCGCGTAGCGGCGATGGCGCTCTTGTAGCACGTGTCAGTGTGACCCTTATAGCTCCCGCGCTTCTCGGCCAAAAAAAAAAAAGGATAAAAACGACGGAGGCAGGCGGGACCATTATCTAAGAACCTGTGTGCTGTGGTATGTATATAAAGTTATGGGCGGTGGATTTTTTTTCAAAGGTCTACTTCGAAGATGTGCATTACGCCGTGAACATTCTCTAGTGAAGAAGGCGAGTGGATACATTGGTCGGTACTCACCGCGGTGCGACGTCAGGCCTGGCGGCGCGGGCTGGACATGCCGTACACACACGCACCGTGTACACACGCACTGCACGCACGCACCACTCACAACAAACACGCACGCACGGGCGGCCGGACCCGTGCCGACTGAGTGC
>NQII01006596.1:85489-107070 GCA_002778355.1 Clitarchus hookeri
CCTGGAGACTGGCGACGATCGCCTCCAGCCGCGGCTAGCATTTAGCCCTACCTGCGCGCGGCTGACCCACTTACCCGCCTCACCAACATTTCACGCTTGGCCACGCCCAACCAGACCTCGCCTTCCTACAGTCACGGGAATTTTTATTTGGCACTAGAATCCACTTTTGATATACAAAACCTGGCCGGGGACCTAAAATCCTTGTCCAGGTTTACTTTTTCTAAATTTCGAAAATTAAGAACAGCTATTTCTAGGCAGCGGCTTCACTGCTGCATCCCCTCCCTCCCCTCACTGTGCTGACTGGGAAGGTGGGGGAGGGGAACATAATTGGTACCGGGCTTGCTGGGGTAACTAGGCGGGGTCCTTAATGTAGATGCGGTGGGAAACCTCCACAACTACGAACAGGTATGGTGCATATGCTGCAGACTGTTGGGAAGGCGCTAGCCTTTTATTAACCCTCTTTATGACGAATGACAACACCTTTGGGTGGTTAAGGGACCCTCGCAGGGCCTGAACTACCCCCGCTCTGAGCTTCGGCAGTGATAAGCGGCGACTGCCACTTATCCGCGGAAACCTATACCTTAGACTCCGCGCCGCANCTTATCCGCGGAAACCTATACCTTAGACTCCGCGCCGCAACACTACCGCGGCACGGACCAGATGTAAAGGATGTTTGGGAAGTCAGTACGTTAGTTGTAAGGGATGGTAGGCCACACCAAGACGCGTGGTCGGAAACATCTCCCTACTGTGCTAAAGAAGCGGGACGCACCACGCACGTATTAAACTTGGCGCGCGCGTTCCGCAGGCCCTTGCAGCGAACGGACGGCGCTGACGTCATCCAAGACGACGGACGTGCGGCAGTGTCTGTCACTCTGCAGCGAGTAGCGAGACCCCTGCAGTTGCAGAGTGACTGAGTGAAGATATCTGGGCGGCTCTTAACGTCGAGGTCTTGAGAGCCGATGTGGTTGAAGCGAGGTGAGAATGGAGCAGCGCCGGAATGAAGGGACGGGGGGAAATAGGAGGTCCCCGAGAAAACCCGACGAACGACGGCATCGTCGGGCACGATTCGTACATGCGAAAATCCGGAGTGACCCGGCCGGGGATTGAACACGGAACGCCTTGGTGGGAAACGAGCAGGCCTACCGCTCGACCACCCCACTCAAAGTTTGTGCTGGTTGATGGTGTCGGACGAGCGAATGCGATCATGACGGTACCAGCGGCACAACAGGCGTCTACATGTGCGGACATGGCGTGCTGCTGTGGCGGCGAGGTGTTACCGCGAGCGACACCCGGACAGGCGTCGACCAAACCCGCGAACGTTTGCGAGTGTTTTCCGTCGTTTGCGTGAAACAGGCTCGGTGCAAGTCTAGAGGGCAAACGCTGAAGCGCGAAGGCGAGTTCGCACCCCCCTCCCCGCCTTTTCTCTGTTTTGAAGAAGACGTGTGTGGTCTGGCTGGGGTTCTATCCACACCCCTAGTGTCACTCAAGGACATAACAGGAGCAGTGTGGCCGCTCACCGCCCGGCTTATCTTCGAGAAGGGGGCTCTCTCCAGACATCCTCCAGCATACGGAGTTAACCACTGCCAGCACGAGTCCAACCCTTGGATCGGTCACCAGAAAAAAAAAACCTTATGGTGCGGCCAAACCGATGGCACGCACTACTACTGTTTTTTTTTCATGGCACTTGTGGGTTTTTAGAAACCCACCGCTTGGCCTATGGTGAGCGGCTATAGCGAACAGAGGCAGTCCCGTCCACCCCGGAGCACGTAACTTACCCTAACCCACCACGACAAGCCGAGAGGGACATGTACTCTCCCCAGGGTCAAGGCCAGTTTCACCAGGCAAAACCTTACACCCACGACAGCCCGGTTGCATTCCAAGAATGTCTGAGGACGTTTGAACGCCTCACAGGGCATAAGCCTTACACTCATTACAGCCCGGACACCGCACCTCCAGCTGCCCATGTCAGCAGGGAATATGGGGCCGCAGTGGTGTAGTGGTTAGACTACTCGCCTCCCACCAAGGCGAACCGGGTNCCAGCTGCCCATGTCAGCAGGGAATATGGGGCCGCAGTGGTGTAGTGGTTAGACTACTCGCCTCCCACCAAGGCGACCCGGTTNAACCGGGTTCGATTCCCGGTGGGGTCACCCCCGCATTTTTGCACGTGGAAATCGTACAGGACGATGCTGCTGTTCAGCGGGTTTTCTCGGGGATATCCCGTTTCTCCCGCCCTTGTATTTCGGTGCTGCTACATTCTCACATCTCCTCATCCTCATCGTCTCTCACCTCGATGAAAGGAGCCGCCCATATTTCTTCACTCACTCACTCGGCAGAGAGAACGTATTATTATTAGGATTCTACCACACAATCTGGGAACGGCATCAATTCAAGTCCCACCGGGCTCTGTACAGAAAGAACATTGTGCGTCATCGTACGCGCGATAAATTCTTTCAATATTTCAACACGGCCTTACGCCCATCTGGGCCAGGTCCCCGCACATGCCAGCCATCGCATGCTCACCCAATGTTCAACGTTACACACACAAACCTCCAGACCGGCAGGCAGGTCGACAATACAGGCACCTGGAGCCGTTGTCAGTTCCGACCATTGCCATACATGAGAACTTTCTTCACATTGAAACTCCTGTGTTGGGCTCCAACGGCCTGAATGCCAAGTAGCCTTACACCCCGCACAGTGGTCGGGCCTTGGTACCATCTGTCGGTTCAAGTCACATAGAAGACACCCCTCACCAGTCACTAAGAGATTGGCATCCCATAGGTATACGGGTGGTGGAGTGGTGGCAATGGGAACTTTGGGTCGCCATGGATGGAGATAGACTATAAGAGACCCTTTATTCACTCTTTATAGGGTCGGCGTGTGCTGACGGGATTTGATACTATAGGATTGTGCCGCCACGACATCTCAAGCACCCGGATAACTTCCTCCAGCTGTAGTCCAATATACTAGAGAATCCTTCTGTATCTATTGACTGGGAAATTTTGCAGTTTAAACGACCTGTAGGATAGACTCAACTGTTGTACGTATTTTCGAGCCTCAGCTTTCTGTTCATTGGCTGCTGCCTCTATGTACAGTCAGTTTTATCTCAGACCACGGGGCACGTATGTTATNTGCTGACGGGATTTGATACTATAGGATTGTGCCGCCACGACATCTCAAGCACCCGGATAACTTCCTCCAGCTGTATTCCAATATACTAGAGTATCCTTCTGTATCTATTGACTGGGAAATTTTGAAGTTTAAACGACCTGTAGGCTAGACTCAACTGTTGTACGTATTTTCGAGCCTCAGCTTTCTGTTCATTGGCTGCTGCCTCTATGTACAGTCAGTTTTATCTCAGACCACGGGGCATGTATGTTATTGACTTAGAGTCCACCTGGGCGTGTCTAATAAAATGTGATCGAATCGGAAACATGACAGAAGCACTCGTGTTTAAGGTATTCCTTGTCATAAACGAATTCGCATAAATTGGTAGTCCCTAACTTTATCTGTTGTGTCAAGTGAACAACGGGTAACACAGAAATACACATTGTAGTGTTACTAATTAAGACGCTGGATTTTCGCAAATAAGGCGAGACAGGATATGCACGATTTAATAAGGGATTAGATACCGTATCGCGAGATACCGCACCGTTGATAATATTCCAATATCGCTGCTATCACATTAGCAAGCATGCATCAATATATCACCGGTGTCGTAAAACTTGCGGCATTTTGTTACTTAAAGTTACGCAGGTTGCTGTGTTAAATGTACAGTGATAAGCAAAATTATTCGCCAGCTTCCCAGTTCCACTCCTTTGCAGAAGAGAACTGCTGCTTTTCTCTGTGTACTGTCGCCTTCACGGAAGAGGGGATTTAACTTCTTAGCTGGGCTGTACATGTGTCAACACATCTCTCACTGCCATTCAACGTAGGACAAAGAATACTACAGGAACGGCCAAGTAAAACGCAAAAATAAAACGAACAGCCAATAGTTACGTTATGTCTTTTTCTGTTACAAAAATGTATTGCAAAATTTTTGGTTGGTAGTGGATCNAAAATGTATTGCAAAATTTTTGGTTGGTAGTGGATCAACAGATTACATATGTCGACCTTCCTTAATGAACACGCGAAAATTTCCCGGTTCATGTAATTAAATCTCAAGAAAATTGGAAAATTATGTCACATTAAAAATATTTGGTTGTTCGCTTTTGTCTTGTTACAGTTTTGCCAAACAACTATTGTAAAAAATACTAAAATATTCCCCGATCCTATAGTATTCATGCGCAAACAGGAGAATTACAACGAAAATTATAAAAAAACAGANTGTCGACCTTCCTTAATGAACACGCGAAAATTTCCCGGTTCATGTAATTAAATCTCAAGAAAATTGGAAAATTATATCACATTAAAAATATTTGGTTGTTCGCTTTTGTCTTGTTACAGTTTTGCCAAACAACTATTGTAAAACATACTAAAATATTCCCCGATCCTATAGTATTCATGCGCAAACAGGAGAATTACAACGAAAATTATAAAAAAACAGANATACTAAAATATTCCCCGATCCTATAGTATTCATGCGCAAACAGGAGAATTACAACGAAAATTATAAAAAAACAGATTAATGGGTTTATAGTAAACAGTACAATTTATAGGACGAACTGTCAACATTAGTGCACATTTATTGGTCGATATGGGACTTATTTTATGTTTTCACTTGGGTATGTTGAAGCAGAACACTAAAGTTAAGAGCTAGATTTTTATATGGTTTTATTGATAGAGGGACTCTTTACAAGAAACAATAACATGAACAGTAAAAGTGGAATACACGCATTTCAGCGCAAAACAGTGCTCTTCTGCAGAAGAGGGAGGTTAAGAAACACCAGAGGAACACTGCAAAATAAATAAACGAGGATTAGTGATATAAAAGCAAGGAAGTTAAGAGCTAGGTTTCTGCAGTACTTCGTTATTGCGATCACTGCATGCAGCAGAACGAGTTCTGCCAGGCGCAGATCTGAAAGGAAAGCCGCTCTCGTACCAACACTCAACTGATTTTATGCCTACACGACGATCATAAACGGCGTGGATGTGATTTGAGATTGGAACACTATCTATGAAAACAAGCGCTCTGATATATATATATATATATGTGTGTACTCCTCCCAACCAATTCTCAATGCAGTCAGAGCAAATTCGAGTTGGCGAAAGTATTTTATTCACATAAAAAAAGCTGATCTTTTGAAAATTAAGGTATAATCAAACTCGTACATCATGTGACTTTGACGACAGTTGTGCTGGTTTAAGGTAGGTCAATGTTGGTACGGTACGTGCACAGAAGAAAAATCTGTGTACACCTCATCTTTAGTCTATGGTATAAGTTGCCTACAGACGTAGCGAAGGGAAGAATATAATATTTCCAGGAATCTTTTATTTTGTTTTCCGAGACTGTTAAGAATCGAGAACTTGAATTCTAGAACTGTCAGAGTCAACAATTAAGAAAATTTAAATTTTTAAATAAAATTATTACATTTAAACAATACTATTAAAATTAACAGACGCGGAACAATGTTTTTTCATATTGAACAAACTAATTTTAAAACTTGATGTACAATAAGTATAAACGAACCATAGAACACATTGTAAGACAGGCTTTAGCAAAACAACTTTACAAAAAAATACAGTGTTGGTACTACTGGTGATGTTCATGTTTTGGGTCATGTTCAGCATGTTTATATGTCTTAAGTAAAGTTATTTGAAGTTATTAATTTTAATTAATTACTTTTAAATAAATTATTCATTTTCCATCCAAATCCCTTTAACACGCCCGAAAACAGGCTTGACCTTGAACGTAGTTGCAAGTCAGGACTTGCTTTTCAGCGCAGCCGGATGTACATCCGGAGATAACTTATCCTTACTCTTATGCAGTTACCGTAAGGGAAAGGGAAAACGTACAAAGTGGCATCTGCAGTTTAATCCTTTGACTTAATCGCGCGTTAAAATATCGTACTGTTACAAAAGTAATTTGCGAGGAATTAATTCACGGACCCGGTAATGCGTGCGCGGTTTTGGGAGGGACTGTTGTAACGCTTTCTTATAGCTGGACGTAACCTTGAGAAGTGTGACCAGATTTCTCAATACATGAAGCAGGACACTTGTCAAGAAAAATGTTATTTATAATAAAAGGAATGGCAGTGCTGTAAATATAACGTGATTTGATTGGAAAACCGGAAGAGTACACCCAGTATGGAAATTAAAAGATATATTACAATTTAATTGTGAGTTAACGAACAGTAGTAAAACAGTTCAACATTTAAAATTCTTTGGTATATATATATATATATATATTTGATCAACCCGTCAACGTATTACCCAGAGTATACTCGTTCACATCTGACGTGTTGCAGAATAGGTGAAGTCATGGCCATTACTGTACAAGGTCAGAAGCTAGCACCAATACAGACGTTGCCTTTCCCTAAGCAATTCTATTGGACTCTGCTGACACACCAACCATTTTAAAATTGGTTGCTTCTCGCGCCACGGATTCATTGAAACCCTTTCCATACGTTCGAAAGTGCCAGTAGCTGTAAGAAATTCGTAGGTACTTTTTACACAAAAAATGTCTACTTATGCAACATCTGAAACTGAAAATCAATGCGTACGTCAAGGGGTTAAACAGCGGGCAACAAAGTGGTATTTTGTGATCAGTTAATAAAAGTACGTAATGAGTAGATACCTGAAAAATTCGCGAGTTCAACGACCTGTAGGCTACACTCCATCGTCGTGTGTAAAATCATGCAGATATCACTGTTCGTCGGTTGCTTGTTGTATTAGCGGAATGCGGTGATTCGATCTGCATTTTACTGTGCGTTTATTATTGGCTCAGAGTTGTCCAGGAGGCGTAAACTAACGGGTGGACCAATAGCAATAGCAATACAAACGTACGAGGTTTTGAATTATAAGCTTGTTCCGAAATGAAAACGCGAATTTTTCAGGTTTCTAGTAATGGGTAAATAACATAACATCTCAGTGGTCTTGTGTGTGTAAAGCGGGACTTTTTGCTGAACACTTGGCCGGAGAAGGGCATTTCATGCACCCCGCAGGACAGCGCTGAAAAAAAAAAGTACAGTCTGGTCACCTTAACCTTGAGGCGTTACAAATGTTCTGCTGGGGATCCTCGTGAAGGGGGATGAAAGGAGGCTGGCGGGAGCAGCAGCTGTCTACGTGACGTTGCTACGAACGCAGTGTCCTCAGCAGGCAGGCAGCACTGGAGCGACGGAGGCTGTACAGCATCCTCGTCTCCCGGAGATGCTCTCTCTCCGCGGAACCAGTCTTCACTGATACCGGAGAGCGAGTGGGCCTACCCGGGCCGCCATTAATATTTATACGTGCGGAGAACGGCCCGGTCATCTCTCGCACGCGTACTATGTTTTATTTTTATTGTAGTGAGGAGTGTTTGCAGTTGGTAGTGGCCGCCGCTCGCGCCTCGGCGGAGCACGTGCGACGGCGACGTTCGTCACGTGTCACGCGCATGCGCGCTTGCGCGAGCTGCTTCCAGTTGAGAGGAACACATCACTTCCATTTCCTCTTTTTTTTACAAATATAGGTTGTTCCCGATAAAGTGAGCACTTTTGAGGCCCTCGTTACTTTTTTACAATAGCCATTTTTTTTATCTTTCCACCACTTTTCAAAATAAATATTGCCATGTAAATAATAAACACAGTGTATATATTTCACCGTATTCGAAAGTTAACGTCTAAGGTTACAATAAAACATATTTATAAACTATTATTCTAAATGGGAGGTCTTCAAAAAGTACTTACTTCACCGTGAATATCCTATATTCGTACTCAACCTTATAACCGAACATAAGAAATAAAATCTTCACAGGGAATATTTGAAGTTTGTATGGTTTCAGTTATTTCTGTATTTTCTTACGTGGGACAAAAATTATTATTACTCCAGGGTAGAAAAAATCTACAATAGAAATATATCCTATGCACAAAAATGTGGTAAGTAATATATGTAAAATTTACACCATTTTTTGCACGGGACCCTGACACCATATTTAAAAAATGGCGGCACTTTTAAGTTTCTGGCACTTTTCTCCTAAGTGGTGACCAGTACAGATATTTTACAATAATGCGAAATTAAAGATAGTAATTTCCTCTTCGAAAATGGTAATTAAGTTTTATCAAGGACGAATGGTTAAGGCATTATCTTGGTTTTTATAAAGTGAAACATGTAAATGTAAAGCGAATTTAATTTTCATTGGACCAGGAATATTTACCACTTACTCTAAGAGATTGGAATGAGATCGGAATAGAAACAACAAATAATTAACAACTCGTAACATAGTAATTAATTATTGTAAGTATTGCACAAAAATAAATATGAAAATAAATACTTAAAATGTATAAAAATTGGATAAAGTACACGTGGACAGTTGACTACAATAAGAGTGAAAGGGTTAAACATAACAGTTAAAAAAAATATATATATATCAACGGAATTTTACCAGAAAATACCACCACTTTTAGAAACCTTAAAAGTTTTGTCTCCATCCTTTTTTTTTTTTTTGGAAAATGTTAATTTTAATGTTAAATTATTAGTAAAACAAATTATGGACATTGGTAATATTTCTTAAAGTTCCAGTATACGTTAAGAAATGTCACGTCGAATATTTTTTGAATGAAACAGATGTATTTGATATTAATGCTTTGAGAGTTATTTTTTTTTAACATTGATTCGCCATTGAAACTCTGCGGTTCCAGGATTGGTTGGCAGCGCCTTTAACAACGAATGATGTCTCTACTAGATGAGGCACCTCCTCCGTTAGACGCTATTGTCTGAAGTCTACTGTGCACATCGCAAAATCTACTTTCTTGCAACGGGTTTTATATACACGCATTCACAGGATCTTTCAATGTTATAGGCACAAATTGCAGGGGCGTGTACAGCACAATGGGATAATGACTTAAAGACCTAACAAACACATGTTCGGAAAGCAATGGTTTTTCCGAGATATGACGTACTGTTATGAAGTGGTCAGGCCTTAGCTGGACGGCCTGCCTGATCACACCTTCAACCACTGAACCAGTGCACGAGCGTGATTTCAACAACACCTTGCGAAAGACAGTTGCAGAAATCCCCCTCCACCGGCTAGTAAACGGCGCCGAAAATATTAAACAACGCGCCCGATATAGGCCAGCGTGACACCGGTAGCGGCGTCTTTTGTCGTTGGGCCACTGGAACGAGAAGGCCACTGAAGATGGGTGTGTCCGGCCGTCGTTAACCGCCTCCTGTAATCAGCCTCCGGCAACATGAACAAGGTGGGGACTTTCCAATTAGATTGTAATAGTAATGGGGTGAGGTAATAATACTTAATATAATTGATTAGCATCATGGTATTCCATTTAAGTTCCCCCGATCAATAGTCACGGATAATGACTAATCCTTATGGTCCGAGCCTTACGGGTTACACCTACCTGGCGTTTGAACTGTGTTGCAGTGTTTGAANCCTGGCGTTTGAACTGCGTTGCAGTGTTTGAAATCCTGTTTTTTAAAATGAACGCACTTGAATACACTGGATTCGAGTTCTGGAGGACCTGGATTCGATTCCCGGTCCGGCCATTGAAATCCTGTTTTTCTTTTTACAAAACCATTAAACGTGCCCTCAGTATGTTTACCTACGAAAAGACATCATCCCCCAGGNATCCTGTTTTTCTTTTTACAAAACCATTAAACGTGCCCTCAGTATGTTTACCTACGAAAAGACATCATCCCCCAGGTGAAGGAAATAGTTATTTTATAATCCTTATGTTCAATAAACTCCATCTTGTACTGCTGTGCTCTACCTAAACATGACTCATTTTTTTAGGTACGCCCGTAACCCCTTTCAGGTACGAATTGACAGAAAGTTGATTCCTAGCAGTACGCACTTGTGCATTGCCGGAACTTCGTTCGTGCCTCATGTTCCCGGTACCAGCCCTCACGTTGAATGCCAGCTGCGGTGTTCACTCGAGGCAGTTGCCATGGCTCCACACACATTTCCTGACGAAGAGATTGCTGGCATATCCGAGTCAAGTGTGGACGTGCTGACGGCGACGCAGCCAGGCAGCCGAGTTTCCACGACGTCCCNTGACGGCGACGCAGCCAGGCAGCCGAGTTTCCACGACGTCCCGTCATCTACGTGCTACGTGCGTAACAGCGACGAGGCGTTAATACGCGCACCAGCCGTTTCTTCTTCTTCTTCTTCTTCTTTCATCGTCAAGAGCACGGCTGCCTGTGTTCTCGCTGTGCGCGTGCACACTCTCAGTTTCCCTCTGGTCACTGACCGCATGTCTCTGCGAGAAGACGTTTTCTTACCTGTTTGGGCCAATCAGAATAGAGTCGCTGTGACGCTGGGCTTCCGTGATTCGCGGGCAGAAAACTGAGACGCGTGGCAATTAAAATCATCAAATGACGGTTCACGTATGTGGATCTGAGAGTGCAACTCGTACTCCGAACAGCCACGCGGGGCCGCGGCGGTGTGGTGGTCAGACTACCCGCCTCCCAGCCAGGCGAACCGGGTTCCATTCCCGGCGGGGCTGCTCCTAGATCTTCGCACGTGGGAATTACGCCGCTGGTCCGGCGGTGGGTGGGTTGTTGGGGAGGATTTTTTCTCCGGGATCTCCCGTTTTCCCCGCCCTTGCATTCCGGGGCTGATCAATTCTCACCTCGCTTCACCCTCCTCGGCTCAACACCTCGTTGTCAAGATCCGCCCAGACCTCTCTACTCCACTTGTAAGCCACACAATCTCCAGGANCCCGGCGGGGCTGCTCCCAGATCTTCGCACGTGGGAATTACGCCGCTGGTCCGGCGGTGGGTGGGTTGTTGGGGAGGATTTTTTCTCCGGGATCTCCCGTTTTCCCCGCCCTTGCATTCCGGTGCTGATCAATTCTCACTTCGCTTCACCTTCCTCGGCTCAACACCTCGTTGTCAAGATCCGCCCAGACCTCTCTACTCCACTTGTAAGCCACACAATCTCCAGGANTCCTCGGCTCAACACCTCGTTGTCAAGATCCGCCCAGACCTCTCTACTCCACTTGTAAGCCACACAATCTCCAGGAAAGGCACGCAACATAAGTCCACGCCGTCGAATGATTTTTAGTATATTCGCAGCATCTTCAAATTTTTTGAATAAGACATTTGACAAATTACGCCATGTTTGACGTGTTTTAATTGTTTCCTAAATGCCAGGTCTCTCAATTTATTTATATTTTTCTCTACCTCCACGAAAGCGGCGCATTGTCCCTTTGGTGTATTGTTCTAGGTTTGGTTAAGGTTTATTCTACTCAGATTAGGAACAAAACGAAATTTCTTAGGCGACAGTTTGGTATTGGGAAAATTTCTTCCTCTAGGTGCACAGTGTTAAAAAAGGTCNGAGACGTAACACAGTCCAGACCTTCCCCCCGGACAACACTTAACACTTAGTAATTAGGGTAGTTAGTAAAAAAAACCAGCCCCGGCCGCTTTCAACGCTCGGAGAAGATGAACCAGAGGGAATACTGCTCGCAGCAAGCCATATACGTGTTTGTGAAGACCTGGGCATTTCACTGAGAAAAGGGTTTTGTTGGTTCAAACGCAGTTTGTTCGGAGCAACGAAATAAATGGTTAAATACGTATTTGTTGGAACCAAACTATTTTGTTGTCCTAATTTGGTGCGCAGCTAAATATTTGTTTAGCTGTACGTACACGAAAGAGTTTCGGTTAATATAAAAAATATTTGCAGTCCGACCGAGATCGTGACCTCTACCAGCGATGCCCCAGAGTAATGCTTCAGCAAGCTTATCTCAAGTGACTACTGGTGATGTAGCAATGTTTTACAATCCATGCATTTCAAATACTGTACAAAGTACGCAAACAAATATTTCAAGTTTTACAGNGAGACGTAACACAGTCCAGACCTTCCCCCCGGACAACACTTAACACTTAGTAATTAGGGTAGTTAGTAAAAAAAAAAACCAGCCCCGGCCGCTTTCAACGCTCGGAGAAGATGAACCAGAGGGAATACTGCTCGCAGCAAGCTGGATGCGTGTTTGTGAAGACCTGGGCATTTCACTGAGAAAAGGGTTTTGTTGGATCAAACGCAGTTTGTTCGGAGCAACGAAATAAATTGTTAAATACGTATTTGTTGGAACCAAACTATTTTGTTGTCCTAATTTGGTGCGCAGCTAAATATTTGTTTAGCTGTACGTACACGAAAGAGTTTCGGTTAATATAAAAAATATTTGAAGTCCGACCGAGATCGGGACCTCTACCAGCGATGCCCCAGAGTAATGCTTCAGCAAGCTTATCTCAAGTGACTACTGGCGATGTAGCAATGTTTTACAATCCATGCATTTCAAATACTGTACAAAGTACGCAAACAAATATTTCAAGTTTTACAGCTTTACTTTTTGATTTACTGTTAAACTTGCTTTATTTGGATGCTTGTACCGCCATTAAGCACCAATAACTGCTCTAATAAACACTCTTACTTTCCTAATAATCCCAAAAAAAATTACAAACAAACTCTCGAGATGTATTTTCGAACGACAGTAATCAATAAGTGACCAAAAAAATATGCGCAGTTGATTAAACCAAATGTTTTGTTGACAGTCTAATTTATTTTGACCCAACACAGAGGTTTTGTTTATTCAAGCGTGTGCTTTCTTAGATGTGCAAAATTAATTTTGTTGCCTTTAAAATTTAGTTGCCTCAACAAAATATTTTGTTGAGGCGACTAAATATATTTCTGCCACTATACAGGCCTATTTTTGGCCTTCTCTCAGTGTTCGTTGGGTGTTGCTTATTGCTTTCCCCATGTCTTCTGTCCACTTGTCCACAGAGAGCTCATTAGAATGGTTGTTCATGGCCGGCAATGTTCAAAGTTGTGGGCATATTCATGCCCTCCTGCAACAGCAGCGGGTCGAATGAATACTGCTTATCAGTTTATCAAGCTCATTCGCGTATTTTGCAGCCGAGCGCAGTTTTCCTGCTTTGCGATAATTGATGAGGGATAGACTTTTTGNTCAAGCTCATTCGCGTATTTTGCAGCCGAGCGCAGTTTTCCTGCTTTGCGATAATTGATGAGGGATAGACTTTTTGCCTAATGCACCTTGCTGACCCTATCTCAAAATAAAAGGGATTATAAATAAACGGTTGTCCGTGTGGCCTATGGGCACAGTTTTGAATGTGTTAAGGCTCGTCTTTCCCCCTTGCGCAGAAATTCCTTGTTTTGGTGTCATAATTTCAGTTTTTAAAGGTATTATTGAAATATTTCATTTTACGAAATTCGCAATTTAACAGTTGTATAATACGTTTGTATCCAATTCTACTGTGTGTTATTTCGTGCTTGCAAAAAGGCAGGAACTTATTGATGAAATATAAATATGTTCTCGACTTTAAAAAAAAGTAGATAACACAAATCGAAATTACGGACACAACATTAAAACATCTCGCAAAATATATAATTTTTTTTANAAAAAAAAGTAGATAACACAAATCGAAATTACGGACACAACATTAAAACATCTCGCAAAATATATAATTTTTTTTATAATCGTACATTGTCAGTAACTACTACGAATCGGAAATGACGACGCGGAAACGAAGTATTCCTGCGAAAGGGGCGAAGCTGAGCATTACGTGACGGCAGAGGTTATCTTTCATCTCGAGCTCAGTGCAACAACATCGAGCAGGAACAGTTCTCTGGAAGCCCAGCCCACGTGCACGCATTTACCAAGCCCGCCGCCCAGTCAATAAAGACGAAGAAAGTTGCGAGCGTGCCAACACGATACCTTGCAGTAGGACACGTTTCCTTTCCGGCGGAGACCTGCAGGGCCACATACGAGTCCAGCAAAGTGGAAGTAGGACTACGTAGTTGTGTAACTACACTGAAGAGCAAAAAAAAACGGGCACACCTGCCTAATATCGTGTAGGGCCCCCGCGAGCACGCAGAAGTGCCGCAAGACGACGTGGCATGGACTCGACTAATGTCTGAAGGTATGCAGGAGGCATTGAAATCTGCGCCAATTTGAGAAAGGGTTGCACGTCTGTCACGTTTAATGATTCTCGTCAGTCGTCATTCGTCCCGTTCGTTCACGATCTTTTTTTCCGGCCGCAGCGATGTCGAAGATTTGATGTTTAACCGGATTCCCGATATTCACGGCACACTCGTGAAATGGTCGTACGCGAAAATCCAAATTTTATCGCTACCTCGGAGATGCTATGTCCCATCTCTCGTGCGCCGACTATAACACCACGTTCAAACTCGCTTAAATCTTGATAGTCTGCCACTGTAGCAGGAATAACCGATCTAGCAACTTTGCCAGACGCTTGTTGTCTTATATAGGCGCTGCCGACCCCATCGCGTTACTTTGATTGGTTCCATACCTCTGTTATTTGCATACGCACGCATATACCAGTTTTTTTGGCTCTTCAGTGTGTGTGTATATATATATTATATAAATATATATATATATATTACACTTCACGAAAAAAAATCCTGTATTCCTACAGAACGTTTCAAAGATTTACCTGCGCCTTCGCGTAAATGCACACATGTTAGTTATGACGTAATAACATTTTGAGAGCTACTCTTGAGCGCATCCCGAACAAAGTTACTTTTACAGTTTATTTGTCTTTGAAAAAAAAGTGTCGCGCACGAATAATATAGATTAATCTTTTTGTTTGTGTTTAACTATATGTTACAAGAGCTCTATGGCAGTGCAACAAAAATTCTCCTGCTTGAAAATTTATTTTTTGTTACAACCACACAAAAGGCACCATTGAAAATATTTTTAGACAGTAAAATAGAGTTAATTAAGACGAAATCAACGCGGCGCTCCAGTGGCTGATGACCAGCCAATCACGAACCGGCCAGCAACGCCAGTTTGCTGGCGTGTGCGCCTGGAGTTCGCAAAGTTGCTGTTTCACTTCTGTGTTCATAAGTGCTATGTTCCTGAACTGAGTTTGGGGTGCTAGATGCGTCGAAGGACGAATCAACCTCGAGAAACTTCCTTATAGGTTGTTCACGGTGAATTGAGCTCTTTTGAAAACCCTGCTTAAGATCTGCTTGTACACATATGTTGTATCCTTCCGCCGTATGTAACATTAACATTGCCACGGGCCTGAGCACTTTATTCACGCGCTGGTCGAGTAAATCTGTCAAAATGCGTCAAAGGCAAATATTGAATACATTTGCTAATTCTTACACTTATATGTCTAAAAAAAACAGAAAGCATAAAAATAATTGCAAGTATTCACAAATGCTTACATAACACGTTCAGTACGACATTATACTAGGCACTACTTTCCTTCCATCGTTACCAACTTTACTGGGCGCATGCAAGATTGTGCCCGTTAAATTATATCCAAGGTATGGGCAGTGACATTTTTCAAATGTTGATTTCGAAAGTGCCTATTATACCGCGAACAGCCTGTACTCGCTGGCAGGAATACACTCGCTACCATCGTGTAGTCTACTTGTATTACGAGGACGGCTATTTCCTTTACTGGGCTCAGGCACTCGGATTCCGGATACCCCACTAATGAACGTCAGTCGAAAATCCCTCAGCCACCTAATTGAAATGATTAGCGGTCAGCTTATAAGACACGAACACAAGGGCGGCAGTGGCGCGTATATTAAATGCGCCATAACCTCTGTGCACCCACTGAAATAAAAGTGAAGTTTTTTATTTTACCAATCGTTTCTCCGGTGAACACCGTTATTTTGTAGTGACCACAATAGAACAATATATTCTGTCTGTAAACTTCTACCAAACAGTAGCAGTGGGAATTTTCAAGAATTATTTTTCACCTCGAGGCACCAAAACTTGCTCGTAGTTTTGCAGTGAACAACCGCTGACCCATTTTAAGGCTAATATTAGAAACAGAATATTTTTACAAGGGATGAAAAATTGTTCATAGGCTGCGTGTAAGCTGGACGCAATTAAGCTTGAGTATTCTTGNGAATATTTTTACAAGGGATGAAAAATTGTTCATAGGCTGCGTGTAAGCTGGACGCAATTAAGCTTGAGTATTCTTGAGCAAAGGCTGAGTGAGTACCGACTTGCAGAATGCATGGCGATCTGGTCACGCAGGCCATCGCTGTCACCTTCAGCATTGGAGTGTTCGGTTTTTTATTTAATTTTTAGAAGAGAATAACTTTATTTATACTATGAATTCACGTCCCTGGTTCCATGTTAAAATGACATGGCCAGTTCGTACACCTTTCGCTGCTGTCACAGCCTTCATCTTTCGGTGAACACTTTCCACCAAAATGTGGTAGATTTCTGCAGGAATTTTATTCCATTNGCTGTCACAGCCTTCATCTTTCGGTGAACACTTTCCACCAAAATGTGGTAGATTTCTGCAGGAATTTTATTCCATCAGTACACAAATATAACGAATATCTATCATGTTTGTGAGGAGTTTGGTCTGGCTTCCAAGCGGCTCTCCTACTCGATCCAGAAATATTCTGTAGTTGGGTTGAGCTGAGGACATAACGATGGCAATTCAAGTTAATCACTCTCTTGTCCTCAGACTACTTGGTTACAATGCTTACTTTATAGACGTGTGAATTGTCGTTCTGAAAATAAAGTGGGCCGTTTCAGATTATTGCTACACTGTATGTAACGCTGAGTTTTCCATAATTGCTTCAGAATCCACGCGCAACAACCTCTCAACGGATTGCTAGTCAACGTTCACAACATTTCCCGATACCGATGGGAAGTCCTTGATCACAGGTCGTAACGAAGCCTTCGGTTCGACATCATCACAGGGGGACGGGGTGGTGCAACGCCTAGAGTGCTCGCCTCCCACGAAGGCGAACCGTGTTTAGTTCCCGGTGGGGTAACTACCTGGATTTTCGCACGTGGGAATCGTGCTGGACGATGCCGCGGGTCGACGGGTTTTCTCGGGGATCTCACGTTTCCCTTGCCCTTGCATTCCGGTACTGCTCTATACTCATCTCGCTATACACTCATCGGCTCTCAAAATGTTAAGAAGCGCCCTAAACTCTCCACTTGGCGTCATCACACATCATCGGAGGTTTCGCCGTTCCCGACCCGTGAATGTTTTCGGCTTACCAGAACAATAATCAAGTATGTCTTATAAACATGATCGTTAGAGACGACACCACTATGTAGGCCTATATCCGGCGATGACTAGAGTGGAATTAGTCGGCCATTGTCTGCCTCAAGAAACTCCCCCAGTATTCGCCTGGCGTATCTACCATCCACNGCGTTACTCTGATTGGTTCCATACCTCTGTTATTTGCATACGCACGCATATACCAGTTTTTTGGCTCTTCAGTGTGTGTGTATATATATATTATATAAATATATATATTACACTTCACGAAAAAAAATCCTGTATTCCTACAGAACGTTTCAAAGATTTACCTGCACCTTCGCGTAAATGCACACATGTTAGTTATGACGTAATAACAATTTGAGAGCTACTCTTGAGCGTATCCCGAACAAAGTTACTTTTACAGTTTATTTGTCTTTGAAAAAAAAGTGTCGCGCACGAATAATATAGATTAATCTTTTTGTTTGTGTTTAACTATATGTTACAAGAGCTCTATGGCAGTGCAACAAAAATTCTCCTGCTTGAAAATTTATTTTTTGTTACAACCACACAAAAGGCACCATTGAAAATATTTTTTAGACAGTAAAATAGAGTTAATTAAGACGAAATCAACGCGGCGCTCCAGTGGCTGAAGACCAGCCAATAACGAACCGGCCAGCAACGCCATTTTGCTGGCGTGTGCGCCTGGAGTTCGCAAAGTTGCTGTTTCACTTCTGTGTTCATAAGTGCTATGTTCCTGAACTGAGTTTGGGGTGCTAGATGCGTCGAAGGACGAATCAACCTCGAGAAATTTCCTTATAGGTTGTTCACGGTGAATTGAGCTCTTTTGAAAACCATGCTTAAGATCTGCTTGTACACACATCTTGTATCCTTCCGCCGCATGTAACATTAACATTGCCATGGGCCTGAGCACTTTATTCGTGCGCTGGTCGAGTAAATCTGTCAAAATGCGTCAAAGGCAAATATTGAATACATTTGCTAATTCTTACACTTACATGTCTAAAAAAAAAACAGAAAGCTAAAGAAATAATTGCAAGTATTCACAAATGCTTATCTAACACGTTCAGTACGACATTATACTAGGCACTACTTTCCCTCCATCGTTACCAACTTTACTGGGCGCATGCAAGATTGTGCCTGTTAAATTATATCCAAGGTATGGGCAGTGACATTTTTCAAATGTTGATTTCGAAAGTGCCTATTATACCGCGAACAGACTGTACCCGCTGGCAGGAATACACTCGCTACCATCGTGTAGTCTACTTGTATTACGAGGACGGCTATTTCCTTTACTGGGCTCAGGCACTCGGATTCCGGATACCCCACTAATGAACGTCAGTCGAAAATCCCTCAGCCACCTAATTGAAATGATTAGCGGTCAGCTTATAAGACACGAACACAAGGGCGGCAGTGGCGCGTATATTAAATGCGTCTTAACCTCTGTGCACCCACTGAAATAAAAGTGAAGTTTTTTATTTTACCAATCGTTTCTCCGGTGAACACCATTATTTTTAGTGACCACAATAGAACAATATATTCTGTCTGTAAACTTCTACCAAACAGTAGCAGTGGGAATTTTCAAGAATTATTTTTCACCTCGAGGCACCAAAACTTGCTCCTAGTTTTGCAGTGAACAACCGCTGACCCATTTTAAGGCTAATATTAGAAACGGAATATTTTTACAAGGGATGAAAAATTGTTCATAGGCTGCGTGTAAGCTGGACGCAATTAAGCTTGAGTATTCTTGAGCAAAGGCTGAGTGAGTACCGACTTGCAGAATGCATGGCGATCTGGTCACGCAGGCCATCGCTGTCACCTTCAGCATTGGAGTGTTCGGTTTTTTATTTAATTTTTAGAAGAGAATAACTTTATTTATACTATGAATTCACGTCCCTGGTTCCATGTTAAAATGACATGGCCAGTTCGTACACCTTTCGCTGCTGTCACAGCCTTCATCTTTCGGTGAACACTTTCCACCAAAATGTGGTAGATTTCTGCAGGAATTTTATTCCATTAGTACACAAATATAACGAATATATATCATGTTTGTGAGGAGTTTGGTCTGGCTTCCAAGCGGCTCTCCTACTCGTTCCAGAAATATTCTGTAGTTGGGTTGAGCTGAGGACATAACGATGACAATTCAAGTTAATCACTCTCTTGTCCTCAGACTACTTGGTTACAATGCTTACTTTATAGACGTGCGAATTGTCGTTCTGAAAATAAAGTGGGCCGTTTCAGATTATTGCTACACTGTATGTAACGCTGAGTTTTCCATAATTACTTCAGAATCCACGCGCAACAACCTCTCAACGGATTGCTAGTCAACGTTCACAACATTTCCCGATACTGATGGGAAGTCCTTGATCACAGGTCGTAACGAAGCCTTCGGTTCGACATCATCGCAGGGGGACGGGGTGGTGCAACGCCTAGAGTGCTCGCCTCCCACGAAGGCGAACCGTATTTAGTTCCCGGTGGGGTAACTACCTGGATTTTCGCACGTGGGAATCGTGCTGGACGATGCCGCTGGTCGACGGGTTTTCTCAGGGATCTCCCATTTTCCTTGCCATTGCATTCCGGCACTGTTCCATACTCATCTCGCTTTACACTCATCGGTTCTCAAGATGTTGAAAAGCGCCCTTAACTCCCCACTTGGCGTCATCACACATCATCGGAGGTTTCGCCGTTCCCGATCTGTAAATGTCTTCGGGTTACCAGAACAATAATCAAGTATGTCTTATAAACATGATCGTTAGAGACGACACCACTATGTAGGCCTATATCCGGCGATCACTAGAGTGGAATTAGTCGGCCATTGTCTGCCTCAAGAAACTCCCCCAGTATTCGCCTGGCGTATCTACCATCCACTGTTGTGCGGGATATGTGGAACTTGCCTGGCATTTCTCGTGCGAGGAGTGTCCAGACCTGTAAACAGCAATGCCCGTTCAGCATCACTAAGTTTGCACCGCGCTTTGATGATGGACGTGGGTATACCCATTAACATAATTACAAGAACGTATTGCAGAGCAAGAAAGCAATATCACCAAATTTCGAGAAGTCNCCAGTATTCGCCTGGCGTATCTACCATCCACTGTTGTGCGGGATATGTGGAACTTGCCTGGCATTTCTCGTGCGAAGAGTGTCCAGACCTGTAAACAGCAATGCCCGTTCAGCATCACTAAGTTTGCACCGCGCTTTAATGATGGATGTGGGTATACCCATTAACATAATTACAAGAACGTATTGCAGAGCAAGAAAGCAATATCACCAAATTTCGAGAAGTCNGTGGGTATACCCATTAACATAATTACAAGAACGTATTGCAGAGCAAGAAAGCAATATCACCAAATTTCGAGAAGTCGTCTGGCGTTTAATGATTTTATGTGTATGCACTTTACCAGTAATATAAACAAACAATACGCATGATGTAATGACACAGTCAAGGGGAAGGCCAATGAAATTTGGGATTGATCATTGATCACATAACAACTACAGAACAACTCACGATACAAATCTTTCCTCCAAAATCTGTACCACACAAGATGCATTCGCGGTGTTAGAATTTATGATCAACAGTAACTCTGAAAAAGAAAATACAACGTGTTTCAAAAGGTTACCGACAAACATAAGGAGCATAAGAGGGGACAGAATAGAGCAACTTTCGATTAGGAACCCATGGTTTCCAAAGTGATCCTTGGTCAGTAAATGGCATTGCTTGGAAGGACTATCTGTACACAGAGGCGATGTCGAATGTTACACATATGCGTTGGTTTTCTTACAGTAGTAGAGTTGATAGTTACCTTGTGATTTTTCAAGAAGTACATTGGCAATTCTTTGCTTCATTTGTGTACATGAGCTTAGATAGTAGTGAGAGCAGAGGCTCATGGTGTTTTGACGCTTGATCACTTTGGAGGCCATGGGTTCCCTAGTCGACAGTTGCTCTAGTCTGTCCACTCTTGGTGCTCCTTAAGTAGGTCGGTTACCTTTTGAAACGCGTTATATAAAGCAAGAATACGGAAATTTTCTTTGGGAGCGTGACGATGCTGTGCACTCTAAGCCTAGTTCAGGGGCTACGGTGGCTGAGCGGTTAGCCTGCTCGCCTCCCACCAATTCGAACCGGGTTCAATCCCCGACCGGGTTCCTCCCGGATTTTTGTACGTGGGAATCGTGCTGGATGGTGCCGCTGGTCGGTGGGTTTTCTCGGGGATCTCCCGTTCCCCCCGCCCTGTCATTCCAATCCCGGCGCTGCTTCATTCTCACCTCAATCACCATAATCGGCTCTCAAGACCTCGCTGTTAACAGCCGCCCAAATTTCTTCACTCACTCACTCTAAGCCTGGTTTAGAGACTTTTTTGAAGAATAATCTCTTAGCATTGGCTGGTTATCAGGAAAACTGTGATTCGCAATAGAGCTCGGTAACAGGTGTTGGGAATCGTCTTTTAATACAGCAGGTGTTATTAACAAATCCT